>JAOXYI010140711.1:0-11671 GCA_028566495.1 Lithophaga antillarum | reverse complement strand
CTTGTAATATTTTTGAGTTGCTGTCAGTTTATAACCAGGTGAGCGATACAGGCTCAGGTGAGCCTCTAGTTTCTTTACCAGTATCTCAAAAATAAAACATACACAGATTTACATACTTGCCAGTACTCCAGGTTTTAGCTGGAAGCTGCGGCTTTTCTATCCCCCTTTCCTGCTTACCGTGGGGTCTCTTCAAATACCCGGGTCATTTATACTTCTCCAGGAAAAAGCAGCTCCTGTTTCAAATTTTCCATAGATCCAAACATTTCCAAGAAATATTATGACAAAAGTGATGTCACAACTTAAGTTGTCCCACAAATACGGTCTGCATTTTACAAAACCCTATTACTACTTCTGGTAATTCTAAGTATGTGATTAAGGATCAGTCAAATAAATCAGGAACCAACATACTTAGTGGCCTTGACCCTTGACCAGGGCTGCCTCTCCTGGACCTCAGGCTTTTCCTTACAAAAAGATTGGCAAGTATGGATTTGTCAGCAAAGGATTTATCATAAGATAGGCATAATATGAAGTCACATTTTCATCTGTTATGTAATATTAATGACACAAAAAGGGAAAAGTATAAAATCAGCATATTTCAGACACTAGAGGGTATATCTCTGAAGACATTTCAGCAAGTCAGAAACAGAAAAATTAATAGGACTGTTAGAGAATTTGGTGTCTTGTGACGAGAAATTTTTGCAGGAGGATTATTTTCGCTAACTTTGCAAAGAAGTTAAGATTCATGGAAATTAACAACCACGGGAATATATTTTAATATGTGAATGTTGTAAGAAATATGCAGATTTGTGAAAAAACCACGCGAATAAGTCTGTCATGTCTATTCGCAATATTAAAACCTCTGAAAATTGCCCACTTTACAGTACTATCTTGTGATCAGCAGTGCGTGCTTTGTTTGAAATGGTGTAAAATTCACTGTTAAACTGATGTTTCTGTATTTGTTTGAGTGGACATTTCTCCACTAATACATATATTTCACACTGTGAAAAGAGTGAGTTCCCTTGCCAACCAAATAATCTCCGTTAAATACCCCAAACTGTAGGCAATAGGGATTATAATATAGAATGAACACATACAGGTCATTAGTTATAGTTGCAAAAAGAATTAAATTGGTGTTGCATTTTCCATTGCTCTTGAAACCAGATTCATTAATAAAAATATTACAAACTAAGGAATAAAGCCATGCCTTATTTGTTTTCAATAGTGATCAGTTGGTAATTTTAGAAAATATATGATGTGGTTACTGACTTATCCAAACACAGAAGGAAAACAAAAAATGCAGTATGAAAATTGTAATTAAATCTTCTATGTTGTGGTACAAAACAACTTACTTTTTTAAAATTTTTCGATATTGAGTATAATGCTTGTAGGAAATAACGCGGTTTGATTTGAAACACTTATGTGGGTATTTTTTGTTGTATTTTGTCAATCTAGGTATGATTTGTAATAACGAATGGATGTTGACAATCTAATTGGTTAATTGTGTTGTAGAATTTGTATTAGAACGTAGATATTGTATTTACTGCTGCAATGTATGTTTTTATATCGTCAATTCTCTCTGAAGCAATTCCAGACTTAACAACATATATTGGTTTTATGTTTTTTCCGTAAAGTTTTTTTTATTGCAATCACTGGACAAGTCCAATTGAATAAGCTCAGTGTAATAAAGTTCCACTAGCGAGAGAAAACACAAGCGTAAATTAATAAAAGCCATCTTGGTGTAGTCGTTACTGTAAATAGATGATTCCCGTCAGGCTTCCTTTAGGTGCGTTTGATTAATCATTTGTACTAATGTGAAATAATATTATTCTGTAACATGTTGTTAACTTAAAGTTTTATTACAAGAATTTGATGCTGAAACACAGAGTTTATTTTAATGAGTAAATTGAACAACTACATTAAATACTGCAGCTTGGGAAATAATATATTATTCCAGTATTCTTTTAAAAAAAAGTCAGATTGGTTTTGTAGATCTAAAAATAAAGTGAATTTGTGCTTAAAGCTCCCCAAAAATAGCACTATGGTGCCAGGTGCATATCTTTTGTGTTATTTATGTAGATATAAATAGATTTGAAAAAAAATACAAAAAAACCTGATATAAACTTTGTTTTGATCTGCTTTGGGTTGTTAAAAAAAGTTAGCTGGCAGATATTTGTGAGCAAGGTGAACTTTTGTGAAGGGGATGATAATTTTGTGCCGATAAAAATTGTTTTCATGCCATACCCTTAGAAAGTTAGTGTACCAAATCAGGAAACTGATCAGTCATATGCTGATTTTCTTTCTATTTTTTACTACATTAACTACAAAACATGCTTATAAATTGAACAAATAAGTTATTTGCAGTTCCAATTTTGTTTTTAGGTCATTTAAGATAAAGGATTGGCTTCAGTTTCAGTTTTAATGAACTGGAATTAACTAGTTTATTTTCAGAATCTAGTTTTAAAATAATTATATATTATTTCGATAGAAGTACCAATATTTACTTCATTAGTAATATGTGTACTTTGCCTTCATTTTCCTGTTTAAGTCTTCAAAGATTATTCAAGTGAAAATTGCATATAATTTACTAGGAATTGAAATCCATTAATAATCTGTTTACTACAAATTGCAATAAAATATGACAGGAATGTATCCTTATTAAATTAATTTTTGAATAATCTGTGGTTGACACAGTGTAGCTGGAAACATTTTGCTAAAGTAAGGCCAATTCAAGTTAATGTGTAGATTTTCATCCCCCACCCCCGAAATCGGTCTGCCCCTATTTTTTTTTTTTATTTTTCAAATTTTTGATTTCCTGATATATGTTGTGTCCGTGTCTGTGTCCGATCCCAGCAAAAATATTTTTCCTGCCAAAATATTTCAACTGTGGAAAGATAGAGTGCACAGTTCTATTTTAATATTGTTTATTTAGCACCAGATACTCAGATTGTTGACATTTATAAACATGGACTTATATAAAAAAAAAAAAAGAAAAGAAAATACTCCCACGCACCCCATATTTTTTGTCAAGGTGGATTAAAATCTACACATTAATTTGAAATGGCCTAAGGGCAAACTAAAAAACAAACAAATTTAGGTAATAAGGAGAGGAGAACATAGTTGTAACAAAGTGCTATTTGGAATTAAGTATCACTGAAACCTTTCCTGGTGCCAGTCTGTCCATATTTCTGTCTCAGAGTTTGTTAAGTGAGTTTTTTTGGACTGATTCTTTTACTGTAAAATAACTTACTAGTAACACAGCCTTATAATTGGTAGTGAATGTTAGTTTCACTGTGGTTGATTGTCACTTGTTTGACTCAATAGTTATGTCCTTGATGATCAGAAAACTGCATTTTTTCTTTAACTTAAGTTACCATCCACAAAATTAGTTCAAAGTTTTAATTAAACATCAGTTAAGTTTCTGACATTTTTCATGGCTATCATTTTTGAGGTAGGATAGTGATATTTGTTAGATTTTCACAACGAAATAGAGGAAGAATTACTCTGCTATCTTCAGAATACACATTTTTATCCTTGTATGTATAGTCATGCAGTTGTTCACACATGAAGGTGTGTTTGATTAAGCTTGTAAACTTTCTTTTAAAACTAGGTCATCATGAACTACATTTTTTGCTTCTGAATATGATGAAATTCGTCTTAAGTTTTTATATTGGAGTTCATTTCTTTAGTACTGTTTGACAAACAATCAGGCATCTTTACTGCGGTGATACCTACAAAAGTAGGTTATAGTGACCTACATTTTTGTTTCATGGTGTTAATGAATTTGATTAAAATCTGCATATGAGTTCATTTTTCAAGAACTGTTTGATTTACAACTAAACTTTGCATAAAGATTTGTTGTGCATGTGTTTAATCTTCCAAACAAAAGTAGGTCACTGTGAACTATACTGTACACTAGACTATAACTAAAATGACATTTGATTAAACTTTATCTCTAGTGATATTTGATCTAAATGCAGTGAGAGTACAAGCTCCTACCAATGTCTTATTCTTCTTTGACTTTGATGAAATATTTAATAATTCTTTTACTTAAACTTAACATACATTTAATTAGCATAACATATCTAAAGGATAGTCTGTCTTCTCACTTTTTCACATTTTGATATTCTTCTACCAGTGCACAAAACAGCATCTTTTTAAGCCAACATTAATATTAAAAATACAGAGTGAAAAATGAAAGTTACCGGTATGTGTTTTTCATTTGGTAATCATATTTTTTAAGATTTCACCCAGCAGTGATGAACCAGGGAACTATAAAACCTACATGAAACCAAAGATGCATATAGTTTGAAAAGAAATACTGAAGACTCATTTGGGTGTCTAGTTTACATGTTTTAGATATGATATGGTTCTGTAATGTTTAAATGTCCCTTAAAAATTGATTAAACATTTTGGTTACAGAATCTATTTCTGTGTGTAGTATAATTGACAAATTGATACAGTTGAATATCCTTATCTTGAAGTACAGGGGACCTTTATAATAATCAAGATATTGAATAAAATTTCTCCTCTGCCTACACATGATGTGGCCTGTGCAAATCTACATGATACTGTTGAGGGGGAAAAGGTGCTGAATGGTATTTTCCTGTTGGCATTTTGTTTTATCCAGTTTCAGTTCAGTTTTTTTATTGAATTCTTCATGGTAAGAGCTTTCAGTAGTATGCCGACAAATATTGTGCAAGTATTTCTAAATATGCACATTTTCTTTTCATTTGACTTTATGTTGCAAGACATGTCCGTATTGTGTCAGAAGATTTTATGTAGGCTTTACTAACTGTTTTCAAGATATAAAGGGTTAAAGGGACCAATTTTTTATTTTTATAAGAAATCATCAAAAGAAATCTCTTTTGTAAGAAATCATTGATGATGTGATTATTTCCTCTATGTTTGAATAATGTAGCTCAGCTCAGAATATTTTCTCTATTGTAAACTTGTTCTATCCATATTGTGTTCTACTCTGAAAATATTTTACATCTTGAAATTCACAAATCAGCATTTCTTTTTCAGATCAATTATTACTTATACTATTATTGCTTACATTTCAAATCATATTTTTATTGTGTTGCAAATATTCCAAATGTGAAGAAATTGTGAGACCAGGTAATTGTGAAAAACCACAAAAATATTATATGCCTGTAAATTTTCTGTTTTACTGTTTATAAGATTTAACAGAGGTCTGTACTCTCACATTGACATGATTCAAAGAATTTTATTTTATAATATATAAATTCTTATTAGGAAAAAGATCTGCAAATTAAGGAATATATTTAATCATGTGAAATATAAATGTTGTTAGGGTTCTATAGCTTAATGGTAAATAAACTTAATGTAATAGAATAAAAAACTTCCCAAAATAGCTCATTATATTAGGGTGTTCATAATTGATGACGAAAATCAAATAGAACCTATTTAAATAAGATGGAGGCAGATTCTACGGAAAAAACTTGAACTTTCAGTGAAGCATATAAAATGACCCCTGATTATAATCAAATTTAAAAACTGTCAGACAAATGGAATAAAAAAAAAAATAAATGGATATTTCCTGAGGTTTTAGGTCTCATCTAGGTTGCATGTCACAAAGAAAAATTGAAAACATAGATCAGGATGTTTTCATTCAAGTGTACCATGTATTCTTCTTTTAAAGCATTTGGCGATGATTTGTCAGGGAAAAGTTAGTCTAGTGTCTCCTGATGTGATTGCTTTTCAGTTTCAGGAAGCCAATACTTAAGTGTTATCACGTCATCACAAGTTTTTCCGACGTTTTCGAGATGTACATAATTTTCCACTAAAAAGGGTATGCATAATTAAATTTGTGCAAAAATCAAAGCAGTCTTTCTTTAACAGAAGGAAGCAGTTTTTTTTTACTGAGGGAAAAAAATTGCTGCAATATTTTTGTGGTTCTTGTTTGCAAAAGGTGAAAATCACATCTTCCTTTCCTGGGGTAGATTGGTGGTTAAGGTCGTTGACTTATGGCCACTAGCCTAACACCTCCACTTCATGTGTTAAGGTTTCCAGACACCTACCCAGGCATTACACTGGTTAGCTGGATAGTGTCTCGGCTTTTCTCCTTCTGTAAGTCTGGTAGTCACAATATAACTGAAAAAATTGTTCCAGGTGATGATAAACCCAAACAGTCTAATCCAATCCCTTCCTCTCCCCTGCATTACCTAAAAGTATTCACACAGATTCTTGTAGATTTTCAACTGAAAGGAAGACTGACTAGTCTAAACTTTGACAACATTATCCTTTGAAACAACATATGGTTGTAGGAAACACAAATGTCTTATGTATATATAATCTGATATATTTTTTAAAAATATTTATTATTTAATGTATTATATTTTTTTCATTTTAGCTCATGTTAGAGGGTAACTTTGTCATGACTTATGGTCGTGTAGGAAGTCAGCTGTTTGGAACAGTCATGTAAATAAAACAGTTTAGTGGTTTGAGGTAAGAAGAATTCTTTGGTTAGACTAAGTACAGTTTGTTCTAAAAATACTGAAATTTTCTATACATGTATTAAACTTCAAAAAAAAAAAAAAGGTCCATTGCTTAGGTCATCTATTGTATGGTCATTTTTCATAAAGTTTGTAATTCTGAAGTTTTTATAATGCATTTATCTTTCTTTGATGCTTGATTTGACCAGAAGATCCAGGACTGTGAATCCTGATCTGATTTTTTTGGGCTAATGTCAGTTTAAAAAACTTGGCAAATGTCCACATAGTCGACTCCCTTACATCTCATTGATTCTCTGAAGATGGTGAAATAAATGCAATAAAATATTTTAAAATAACTTTTTAAAATTTTTTATAATGCTTTTAGTTACTTCTCTGTTTTTTCAGTGTGAAAAATTTGAGAATTTCTGCCTTTTCCATTGTAATTATTTTAGAGCTGGATGAAATGGATTAAAAAAATTCTAAAATAAAATAATATATTAAAGTGAAATGCACATAGTAAAATAATACAGGAGAAATGTATGTTGGAAATGATAAATTTTTACCATGAAAACCATAGTATTTCCCAAAAGATGTCAAATTTCACATGAACAAAGACAAGATGATGAACTAAAAAATTATGCTTCCATATTAAGTAGATAATTACTGGAAATTTTAGTGAAATCACATTTCAACAATAACATCTGTCTGGAAGGAATGGTTTTTCAGAATATCAGAGACTTAGGTTTTTTTTTTAAAATTCTCATTATTCATCGGGTATCAATTTTTGTGGATTTTGTTGTTCATTCAATCCATGAAATTAAAGACCCCATCAAAATGTAAATTTTACTTAGAACTATAAAGAAACATTTTGAAGTTTAGGAACCCTCTTAAACCATGAAAATTGGCATCCATGAATTAAAGTCATTATACATGACACTTTTCCCAACAGCAGATAAGAACAACATCACGATTTCCAAATTGTTGTTTCTGTATTTGGTGAAAAATGTTCTTTTATATGTGTTGGTGGTTTACAACATAACTGATTATTTTATAGTAAAGTACAGTTCTTGATAACCTTCGGATTGTAAACCTATAAGCATCCATGGTAAAACAAGAAAAATTGAATTCGAAAAATACTTCAAACTTTTCCACAGAGATGTTACAAATAGCTTTTAAAGGTTAACAGTGTTGTGTAAAGTTTCAAAACAAAATGCAGCATACTCAAAAAAGTGCAAGAATCAAAATTAGATTAGAAATTTGTATGACTATTGTTGTTCTTGTAAGATTTCATATTAGCCAACTAGAAAACTCAAGATCAAAATACAATTTATCAAATGGTTTGCTTGCAAACAAATTGTCGGCAGTAACTAATACAGAATCCTAATTAGCTAGTGGGAACATCACAGCAAAGTTATGATTTATCTCATCAAAATTATACAGGATTTTAATCACATCAGTGATAGATTACTGCTGGAGGACTTCTCTCAGGGGATACATAACTGCCTTCTGATGTGCTAACTAGATCAAGTTTATTACAAACAGGAATTCAGTAGGAGTCTTAGTGCAGCCTTCCTACCTTATGGTATTGCTTCAGTGAAATGAGTGCTAGCTATATACTTAATAGGACATTTCCTTTGTAAAATCAGGGTAGTGTGTGCCAAGATGGAGTTAAAATACATATTGCAGGTCACTGATGTATGATGTAAGGTTGTAGTGACCTAATTTTATGTAACAGTACACAACTTGTAAAGACCCCATTTCCCATCCATGGGCTGCCATGTAACTTTTTCCAAATTTAAGTGACTTCAAATATTTATATATAATGCATGTTATGTTTGTATGAAATGAGGTCACAGTAACCAGATTTTTATGTCCCAATGTAGAACTGGTCAGGACAGATCTTACTGTCAAGTATCATTCATCTACAGATTATTACATGGACTAGTGAGACCTGAAGTTATACTTTACCAAAAACCACTGAAACATGAGATGAGGTCACAGTAATCTACTTTAAGTCTACAGTGTAGTACTGGTCAGGACCTGTCTTCTCTTTAAATGTCCACCTATATAGGCTACTGATACTTGTAATATAATTGCAGTCTATTGAGAGCAAAAGCTCTGCAGAGCAGTTGGGTGATTCTCTGTCAAAAGAATTTGTTTCAATTGCAATATCCAATACTACTGAGTGCCTTAGTTGACTTTATTTTGATTCTGTCCTCTCATTTGATTCAGAACACATGGTTTGCAACAATGTGCTCAGTGTAAAGCAACATCAATCTGTATTGAAATTTTTTCACAAAAGTGGAAGTTATTTACTTTCTAGAAGAGATTTTTATGCAAATTACAAATGAGAAAGGGGCATATAGTGTTACCCTTGTCCATCTGTCTATACATCCGAATTGTGTGGTTAAGTTTTACATTTAATTCCATTTCTTGAATACTAAATGTCACATATCAATGAAACTTCATCAGTGGATACATCTTGGGTAGCACTGAACAATTCTACAACAATTGGGTCACCATGACCTACATTTTATGCTTGAGTCACTCTGGTTAAGTTTTTGTATAGGTTTCAACAACTGAGTCCCCATGACTTATATTTTATGCTTAAACAGCTCTGGTGTTTTGCTTTTAGGTTCATTTTTTGGGAACTGAACATCATATAGCAATGAAACTTCATCAGGGCATACATCTTGGGTAGTACTGAACAATCCTACAACAATTGGGTCACCATCACCTACATTTTGCACATGAGTGACTCTTGTTGAATTTTGTGTTTAAGTTAATTTCTTGGATATTAAACATAATATAGCAATGAAAATTTGTTGATGGATACCTCTTGGATAGGCTGGGCATCCATGTCTTACAGACACAATTTCTGGTTTTTTAGAAATTTGCCCTGTTATTGCTACATGAATAATGTTAAGAGTAAATTGCTCATTAAATGAAATATACCTTTTGACTGCCTGTAAGGACCAAATATGATTGAATTTAGTGTGTGTGTTAACATTAAAATATGTATATACAGTTCAGTTCAAAAGTCAGTGTCTAAAATCACAGTGTGAATAGGATTGACAGTGGTAGAAACAGGAATTTGGCTTCTTTTAGGTTAATGGACGTTTAGAAAAGTCTTTTCATGGATTATTTGAGTTTTGGTACAGACCGGGTCTGTGCTAAATATCATATTGTCCATCAAAAGACTCTTCTAAGCTTCTATAAAACCTTGAGCCATTTTAATTTCAAATTAAAATTTAACTGTTGTCTTTCATTGTAATTATAAATGAGGAAGAAATTCTCTTCCTTGTTTGCTTGTAAACTTTTTACCAGACTTATAAAAGATGTGGTGTCTTATAGTTTATACAGACAACAGGATTATGTATAAATGTTGCATCTTTGTTTACATTCATGTTTACATTGAACACTGATCAGCTGCAGATGTAATTACAGTGCCTGCATCTGTGTATTGTGAAATGAAGAAAACAGAGATCCTATAAACTCAATTGATCATAGGGCAAGATTTAATAATATGAACGCCAGAAATCTGAAATCTAATAGCAAACCATTTCTGTAATTTATATTGATAGTTGGCTAAGTAAATGGTCATTTTCAGTTGGTAAATTTGCTATTATTGCAAAATTGATCAAAAGAATTGTCGTTTTCACTGTGTAAATTTGTTCTTATTACTAAATGATCAAATTAGGAACTATATAGAAGGAAATACTGAATGTAAGATTGTGCTAATGTTTCTTTAACATGTATTTTGTTTACATGTCATATTTTTCAATTGTCACAGTATTTCCGTAATAGGTATATTAAATGGAGAATTTTGAAGCAACAACCAAATAGTCAAATTAGCGTGTGTATTTATGGGAAATAATCAACATGCATAGCGCTTTTATTCATTTTGAGCATGTGTTTCGTTGATCTTCCTATTTCTTAAATAAGGTTTTATTTCTAAGTGATCATATTAACAGAAATATAAAATAGTTATTAATGGTTGAATGTTCCGTGTCAAATTTTTAAGATGTCCCCAAAGCATATTTCATTCTTTCAAGAAATTTCCTTAATGTACATATCAATTTGAATTCTGAAATAATTACGAAATAGTATAATTACTATGCATAATTATTAGAAACATAATGAAGATTTATAGTCCCAGTGAAATATCTGCAATGCATTTTGTGCATGTAATCAATTGTTACTTTCATGATTTCAGTGTAAATGAAATGCATTTCAAATATGGAAATTAATGGAAATTAACGAAGAAGTATTTATATCTTAATGTTCGTCACAAACTTATTTTTATTCATTCCAAGCATGCAGTGATTTTGTTGTGATGTAAAGCATCATTTTAATAATTTTGTCATTGATTTTTGTAGAAATATATAAAGTATAAATTGATTTTAAGAAGTGAATCAAATTGTCATAAAGATCTTTTCTATAGACTGAAATCAATTTTTTATCTCCAAAGAAAAGTGCTGTAATATTGTATATTGAAAAACTCTGGTTATGAAGTAATTGAACAGAAACACTGATATCCAATACTGGATTATATTTACAACACATTATGGCCAGATCATATTATTTTTGATATCCCTGGAGGTATTGCCAACTTAGCTTATGATAGCTACAAAAACACTATGATGTTTAACTTTTAATGGTTTACTGCATTTTTTGACCCAGTCTGACTGTCCAGCTATTTCATTTAAAGCAAAACTTTTTGGACAGAGTAATTGCATCAGTGGAAATAATACAGTATTGTTTTCACTGCAACAGGTTTTCAGCTATACCTTAAGCCAAAATACAAAATTTTGCCTCACTTTGCCACAAGATGGTACTACTGGAGATATTTTCTAAGTCCTAACGTCTCAAAAACCTCATTTCTAATGTATAATTACTGAATAATTCTGTTAACTGTATTTCTTGTGAAATAGTCAGCTGAAATTAAAAATATGCCTTTTGCTGATCAGGCTAAAAGACATTATCCAACAAATCTACTTTTTAGTACTCCCAAATTTTTGTTTTTACTACATATAAACTTTAAAAGATAATTTAAGCATTGAAGCTTCACACCAGGGTAAATTTCTATTAATTTCACATTTTTTAAAGATCAACAGAAAATAATATCCTTAGGAAATACTTTTTTATATGTACATGTACAATGTGTTTTGTTATGTACAGCATCTTTTGTTAACATAAAAGTAACACCTTTTGTG
>JAOXYI010140600.1:0-11671 GCA_028566495.1 Lithophaga antillarum | reverse complement strand
TCAGGTTTTGTAGGCATTTTATAGTGCATTTTCTCCCTAGTATTATTAAAACACTTTATTACTGATATTTAAAAAAAGTTTTTTGCAAATATTTTTACAAAGTAATTTATTTTTCTGGTTTTCCGTCTTCTTTAAATAAATAGATAAATAAACTGTAAAGAAATAAAAGCAGTAGCAACCTGTGAGATAGTCGAGAGCAATAAATAAATGCATAAATAATTGCTTAGATGGTTAAAACCATTTAGAATCACCTTTCACAAATAACCAGAAAGTCAGTCCATTCGACGGGAAAAATTAAAACTTCACAAAAATTATTATTTCTTTTGTACTTAATCTAACTAGATTGTCAGTCACTAGTCTAGATTGTCAGTCAGGGTAATGGGATCTTAATTATCTCCTTTTAATAAATTTATTTCATGATAGTTTGTATATTTTTGTGTCAGATAATGCAAAGTGCTTATATCCGTGCTCTTGGCGGCCAGTACACCACTGGTATGTCGACCTCAATAAAACCTTGAGTTTTATCTCGCCATCCCGCGGAATAGTGTAGCAGGAGCACGCGAAATTGATTCAACGAAGTTGGAATGCATTCAGCGTGATGGACAATGCTTTATATTCAGGAATATATAAACATATGACAAGGACAGAGAAAGAGAAAGATTCAATGTCCTTGTATTATTGTCATTACGCCCACATGTAAAATACGACAGTGGTGTCAGGTTTAAAGGTAAACATCTGAAAAACTTTTGCAAACACATTTGCCCACGTGGTAACCTTTTTTTTACGCGGATCGAATTGTAAAATTTGTTTCGCGTTTCCCCCGCGATCATCAATTGTGTAAATATACATAAACCATACACACAAACATTTATACCATTGTCCATTCCATATATTTTATGGTGTTATAAGGTGTATTTACTTATTTATTCGTTTCACTGCGAACATAAACAGTGACGCGAATTTTGTTTTTGCATACGTTTCTTAGGCTCAGTTTTGTGTGAAAATTCCAGGTCAGTTTAATTTACTGTCTTATCTGTAATTTTCGCCATTATTTTTTCCTTGTTTTTTCTCCAAAATTTGCTCTTTTCAGTTGAGATTGTAGTGCAGTCAGGCAGTATGAATATAATCATTTGATGTGTCCCCAAATTTCATACTGTGTAATATTGTGAGCATTTTACACAAAATCAGAATATTCTTTGTTTATTTATTCAATTCTAGACACATATTAAAGTTCCCCCCTTGGAATTTACATTCTTTTTCCTTTTGTTAGAATGATAGGCTTATGTGATATTCTATAGTTGGTTTATGTAACTTAAATATCAAAATTGAAAACATTCACAACAAATTAAAATACACATTTTTTTTTCTGCCCTACACATTTGTAACGCTATTTTGCTGGTTTTATCTAACCTAGTCATCACAGACAAAAATTGCATTTCACCGCAATAAGACACTAGGGTTTCACTGATTTTGTGTCCACTTGTACAAGTTTTCATTTATTGTCATTGTTTGAACAATTAATGACTGGTTTATCTAGTATAATTGTTTCATTTGAAAACTTATACGTTACTTCTCAGTTATAGTTGAGAATTTACTTATTTTGTCTCGTGTATATTTAAATCGATATTTAATTCTGTCCCAATGACAAAATGTCTAGTAAAGTTGCAGTATATATTAATAGTAGTGACTTAAAACAACTTGTGTCAATCAGAGACATAGGTGAAAAAAGAGCTAAATCCATACTAGCCGTAAGAGATCAGAAGGGGGTTCTGAATTTAGAAGACTTGAAGTCTATTGAAGGCATACCAAGTAATATGTGGGACCCACTGGTACTATCTGGTAGAATTGTATTTGAACCAGGGATAGAAGTGGAAGCAACACCAGAATTAGAAATATAAGCATAAGGGCCTGAATTAGAGAAAACGAAAACACAAGTCAAAGAGCCAGTTCTTCCAGCAAAAGAAACTTCTGATTTACAGAAGATTATTGAAGAATACAAGACTAAACTGTTAATTGCAGAGACATCAAGAATCCAGGAGAATAGAGACAACAGAGATCTAAAACAACAATGTGTTGAGTTAGCCAAGAAAATAGAGCAACAAGGAACAGAGAATACAAACTTGCAACAAGACTTCCATAAAATGAAACAGAGTTATGAAGCAGAGATAGACAAGTTAAGGTCCAGTTTAGAAAATGAAAGTATAATCAGACATGAGTTTGAACAGAATGAAGAAAAAATGAAAAGTAAAATAAAAGCCCTAATGGAGAAGATCATAGAACAGGAAACAGAAAGAGAAAAAGAAAAGAAAGAAATGGTAGAAAAAGAAGGGGCACGCCGAAAAAAAGAAGAAGAATTATATAATAAGATTCAAGAAATTGAATTACAGCTACAGCAACAAAAGAAATCAAAAATAATTTCAGAGAAATTATCGCCACATAATGTCTACAAAGGGAGAGTAACTACAAGTGCAGATAACCCATATTCGAGGGAAACCAGTAATGAGACAACTACTGAAATGAAAAAGAAAACAACTGATATGAAGTTTAACAGTCCTACATCTACAGATGAGATTTCAACCATCCAAGACAAAGGAACTAGCCAAGAACCACATAGACAATATAGCAGACAAGCTTTCGATGGACCGCTTCCACCAAAATTAGCTACATTTGATGGGAAATCTGAATGGAAGCCATATCTGATGCAATTTCAACATATTGCAAAGAAGTATAATTGGAGTAGCAAGCAAAAACTGGATAAACTGATAGAGTGTCTCAGAGATAAAGCTCTAAAATTTTATAGTACAAGACAAACAAAGATTAGGGAAGATTTTGATTTGTTAGCTGAGAAACTGGAGCAAAGATTTGGAAACAAAGACCTGCCATCAACTCTTCGACGTCAACTGCAAGATGTCAAGCAAAATTTTGATGAATCGGTTGAGGAGTTCTCTGAAAGAGTACAGGAAATGGCAACCTATGGGTACATACAGACACCAGACAGTGTTGTGGAGATGGTAGCAGTGGACGCTTTTTTGAAAGGATGCTACGACAAAAAGGCTGCATTGTTTGCCATGGAGAAAAACCCAAGTAGTATAGATGAAGCAGTACAATGTGTCAAGACTTCAATCCACAACCAAAGGATATTATTAGGTAACAGGAAGCCGGAGATCAAGAGGGTACAGTTTGAACCAGAAGAAGATTCTGACGATGAACTACAAGAAACAACAGTCAGACAAATAAGAACGAAACAACCATCTTTTCAACAGGCATTAAATAATCTTGGTGCAAGAATGCAACAGGCAGAGAAAAATGTAGCTGCTATGAAAACAGATATTGCAAAAATTTTGAATGTCATCAGCAACAAGGAGAGGGCAAGATCAAGATCTCCATCACCAAATAGAAGCCCATCAAGAAACACAGTAATATGCTTCACATGTAACGAACCAGGACACTATAGTAGTCAGTGTCCAAAGAAACAATTTTCTCCCACTGGCAGAAACAGATCACCATCTCCATCCAGCTTGAATAGGAGAAGTGAAAATTTAAACTTACAAGGATCAAAGATCTAGGCCAGTCTTTGATCCATTCAGCACCTACTGGCCGACCTCCACCGTCTGCTCAGCATTTGACTGTTACCCAAGCTGTAAATTCGGCTGGTCTATCTAGCGATTATAGCCTGGTTAACACTCCTGCCGTACAGACTGACAACAGTACACCGCCTAAAGAAAATCAGAGAAAAGTCATTCTGGAGAAAAATAATGTGGATGGTACCCGGTTTGTTAATCATACAGGTTTATCTTGTAACGACAAACTGGATACAATACAAAATATCAAAAGTTTTACAGAACCAGATTCAAATGATAATCATCTGAAGCTTCGTGAACTGTCCTTATATTTAAGTGACAAGCAACCAGATACTCTAAACCTAGTTGTAAAAATTGCCATAAATGGGACAGAAGGAAAAGCATTGATTGATACAGCAGCTCAGGTAACGGTGGTCAGCAAAACGTTCGCACAGAGTCTGCATTCACCTGTAACATTACTATCCAAAATATTTCTAAGGGGAGCTAGCATAGATAGTAACATAGAAGCAAGGCTAGCAGAACCAATGGGTATAACGATTGGCAAGACAGAGACCAGATGGAAAGTTACCGTTGCAAATATTACAGAACCAGTAATTATAGGATTGGATTTATTACAACATTTGAAGGCTGTCATTAACTTAGCTGATTTTGCTCTAACTGTTCGTGGAGAAAAAATACCAGCATCACTAATTAAAACAGATGACAATGAAATAAAAATTTGCAGAGTATAACTTAATAAAAAAAGAAGCAGTAGTCCCACCTCGTTCTACGGTACAGATGTCAGCAAAATCAATTGGAATACCTCAAAGTGATGTCTTCATTCAGCCAAGGTCTGATTTAAAAAGAGCGATCATTCATGCCAAATATAGTCGCTTCACCAAACCGAGATGTCCCTATTTCATTGAAGACCTTTACTGACAAGTACATACTAGTACACTTAAAGAAAAACACCAATATTGCAACAGCAATGGAAATTGAAGAAGTCATGAAAGAGACTGATCAAAGCTTACAGGCCACAGAGTCCAGTTCTGAGTTACTAATTAGACAGATAAATGAAACTAACTTAAAAGATGAATGGAAGCAGTTATGTTCAACAGTCCCAAATACCTCCAGGAACTGCTGGATAACTCAAGAAAGCATCTCCAAATAGAACAATCTATCAAGTTAGCATAGCTGCTCATGAAGTTCCAAAATACCTTTTCAAAAGATGATATGGATTTAGGCCATTTCATCAAGATCCAACACAGAATTGACACTGGTAATGCACCCCCAGTTAAAGAAAAGATATGGAGGACCCCTGTAAGATTTGAAGCAGAAGAGGAAAAACATCTTAAAGAAGTATTAGATGAAAAGATAATCCAACCTTCATGTTCAGAGTGGGCAGCCGCTCAAGAAAGATGGCAAGATAAGATACTGTATTGACTACAGGAGGCTCAACGCAGTTACAAGAAAGGATGCGTTCCCATTACCAAGGATAGAGTCCTGTATAGATACCTTAAGAGGAGCGATATTTATGTCCTGTTTAGACATGGCTTCAGGTTACTACCAAGCTGAAATTCATGTAGACGATCGCCATAAAACAGCATTTATTACCAAATATGGCTTGTTTGAATATGTTAGACTGAGCTTTGGACTTTGCAATAGTCCTGCTTTTTCCAAAGAATGATTCAACTAATATTAATTGGACTCACTTGGAAAGAATGCCTAGCTTACCTAGATGACGTAATAGTACTTGGTAAAGACTTTGAAGACCACATGAAAAATTTGGCTACAGTTCTACAGAGGTTTCATGACAATAATGTATAGTTAAAACCAAATAAATGTACGCTCTTTCAAAAAGAAGTATTATTTCTTGGAAAACTGGTGAATGAGAATGGCATATCAGTCAATCCTGAAAGTCGCAATACAATTCTGAAGTGGCCAATTCCTACTAAAGAAGAGATGTTGAGTCCCTTTTAGGGTTTGCTACTTATTACAGGGACCACATAAAGGGCTTCTCCAAGATTGCTAAGCTTCTACATGAACTGACAAAAAAGAATGTTAAATTCGAATTGAAGGAAGAACACCATGAATCATTTAAGGAAATCCAAGATGCTCTTGTCAATGCAGCAACTCTAGCATATCCATTTCCTGACGAACCGTTCATATTTTACACTGACGCATCAGATGCTGCAATTGGAGCAGAACTGATCCAGGTACATGAAGGAAAGGAATACGTTGTCTGCTATGCCAGCCGAGTCTTGACTCCACAGCAAAAGTCTTATTGCACTACGAAAAAAGAGCCCCTTGCTGTGGTAAACTTTACCCGTCAGTTTTGGAACTATCTACTTGGGCGCCAGTTTGTTGTTAGGACAGATCACAACAGTCTGACATGGCTCCTTCGATTTAAGTCAATAGAAAGACAACTGGCTGGATGGCTCGAGGAGTTATCACAGTACGACATGGTCATACAACACAGGTCAGGTAAGAAACATATGAATACTGATACTCTATCTAGAATCCCAGACGAGTTGGAGTCTTGTGATTGTTACTACGCAGGTGCGGATTTGGAAACCCTACCATGTGGTGGTTGTGCGTACTGTAGCAGAGCTCATAGGACATGGAGAAGGTTTGAAACAGATGTAGATGATGTTCTTCCCCTTGCAGTAAGTAGTGTAAAACAACAATTGAATGAAGCAAACCTAGAACCATCAAACTGGATATT
This sequence comes from Lithophaga antillarum, assembly GCA_028566495.1. Taxonomy (NCBI): domain Eukaryota; kingdom Metazoa; phylum Mollusca; class Bivalvia; order Mytilida; family Mytilidae; genus Lithophaga; species Lithophaga antillarum. The sequence goes on along the minus strand of JAOXYI010140600.1, from coordinate 5,386 downwards.
TGGCCAGTCTCTGGAAGATATTTGCAAAGAAGAAAGAAAAGATCCAGATTTAAAGAAAATGTTGACATGGCTTACAGACAGAGAACCAGAAGAACATGAATTACAGCTAAGTAGTCCAGCAGCTAAGCATTGGTGGAATTGTAGATCATAACTATTAATTACAAAAGGATGTCTGTTCTACAAATGGTTGCATCCAGTTGAACCAAAAACTTTGTTACATGTACCCAGATCATTGAGAGAAGAAAACGGAAGAAACTGTCCTGGCTTGAAATCTTCTGGACAATTTGGGCAAAACAAAACCACAAACAGACTACAATAAAGGTTTATTTGGCATGGAATGAGGAAAGATGCTTTGCTGTATGTAAAGACATGCCAGACCTGTAATGTCAATAAAAAACCAAATAGGAATTCTAAGGGATCTCTTGGCCAGTACCATGCTGGTGCAGTCATGGAAAGGGTTCATATGGACATCCTGGGCCCACTGGTAGAAAGCAACTGGAAATAAGTATACTGGCCATTATTGACCAATTCACCAAATGGCTAGAGTTCTTCCCCTTGGCAAACCAGAATTCTGAAACCGTTGCAAAAACCGCAGTTGATAACTTTATTTCAAGATTTGGTTGCCCACTACAAATACATACGGATCAGGGAAAAAATTTTGATAGTTACCTGTTTCACGAATTATGCTGCTTACTGGAAATTGCGAAGACACGTACCACCTCATATAGACCGTCTTCTAATGGCCAAGTTGAAAGATACAATACGGTTATTTTGCAGGCCATCCGATGCTTCCTCAAAGGAAAACAAAAATGCTGGGATGAAAATTTGCAGCTGTTAGCAGGAGCAATAAGGTCCAATGAAAATCGTCATACTGGCTTTTCATCAAACATGATGATGCTTAGAAGGAAAGTTATTCAGCCGGTCGACTTGTTACTTGGAACAACTGAAGTTTGTCTACAGGCTAAAGAACCTCCTCAGTATGTTAAAGATTTCAGAAAACATTGGTAGAAGTACATCAGATAGCAAGAGATAATATCCAAGCAGCTCAACATCGTCAGAAGAGAGATTATGACCTGAAACTCTTCCAGAAATCTTATAATGTAGGAGGCTTGGTATATAGAGTAGATTCGTGGACCATGATAGGGTAGAGTAAGAAGCTAAGATCACCCTGGCAAGGGCCATATCTGGTTATTAAGGTTTTGTCGCCCATGTTGTATAAAGTAAAAACTAGGAAGAAAGGATTACTAATCCATCATGACCAGTTAAAACCATGCCATGATAGAGATTTTCCACAGTGGATGAAATACATGAGGCATACAGTCCTGCAGAATGAATCAACTGCAGCATTAGAACCTGTTTCTGAGGAGGTAAGATGAGGAACTGTCACACTTATTCACAGAGAGTTCCACACCTGATGAGGAGTTACAGGAAAGTGAAATGTTGGAGCCTGATCAGACTATAAACTGTGCTGATTTATCTAGCCCTTTTAGATCTGAAAATGATGTGTTAAAAGGTAATACAGAGTTCAGTCTTTTGAAAAATGCTGGTTTATCTAGCGCTCAGAAGATTGAGCATGAATAGGTGAATATTCCTTTCAAGGTTACAAACCTTGATTTTGACAGTCCTAACCGTGAGGATAATTAGGATGAGACATTTTTATATGAACTGGAGGACTCTATCGACTCCAATAGCGAAGAAACTATACCGAAAAGTCCGTAGAATTAGACAGACCTTTATTCAGAAGTCAGCGTGTCAGAAATTGCCCCAAATTTTTGGACGAATATATAGTTGAATAAAGTGTAACTGTATGTTTTTATTTTTAATCCTTCTGATTTTTGTATATAATTACAGTATGGCGTATAAGCAGCATTTGAAGGAGTCGGAAGAAATGGAGAATGGAGAGCAGGAATTAGACTATGAAGAAACAACACAAGAAGTTGGAAAGAACTGAGTGAAGTGTTTCTTATGTGGAGAACACAGGGACTACAGAGGTATACCCTGAAAGAACATCTCCCATGGTATGTTTTCCTACAGACTGCTTGTTGGATCTGCCAAGAAAACTTCCTGCAGAACTACCTACTGGAGAACCATCTGTCTGAAAACCACCAAGAAGGTCAAAGAGAAGAATGCAGATTTTCATTTAGTGATAAGGGAGACAGCTGGTGTGAGCTGATGAATGGGTTACTGTGTGAATTAGCAAGAGTGGCAGCTGTATCTTACCGTTATCTTATCTTATCTTATCTTGGTCCATCGTATAAATGTTTTGGCTAATACTGAAAAACTTAAATTTCTGCAGGTTTTCACAGAAGAAGGAAAACAACTGGTCAGTTACTTCAATCACTGTAATCAATTATCTTTGGCAATTTCGTACAAAATTAAGTCTCCAAAGTTTCGGTTACAGTTATTTATACATTGGAAAGTATTAAAAATGGCAGTGTTTTATTTATCGCCAGTGACTGGGTAAGGAAATTCCGGGAAAGAAAAGACCACATTAGGCTTCCTGTTGGACAGTTGTGCAAAAAATTGACAGGCCTATTAGAAAGTGCAGACACACATTTCCATCTCGACCAACTGGAGAGACACGCTGGTATATCTAGCTTTCACCAGTTGGTCGACCATGGCACCAAGCACCGGTTTCAAACACAGTTCCTGTTCGCTGTTGCCAACTACTGTTTTCCATCTTCATGGCCTTCCTCTCAACAACGATCTGAAATCCGGAAAGAACCACAAATTTTGTTCTCTTTTGGTTTACATCCCCGCTCTGTAAATTCTAGCAGTCCCAGCCGTTTGAACCGCAGGATCCAAGAGCTACAAGATTTGGTGAAATCCACTAGAGCAGTTGCTGTTGGAGACTGTGGAGTTGACAATTCCGAACAACCAGCCCACCTACAACGACAGATCCAGTATTTTGAAAAGCAGCTTGACATCGCCAGAAGTAATGGTCTTGCTGTTGTAATCCACTGCCGTGGGGATCGAATCTGTCACAACATGATCCTCACTTCTATTACTAACTGTTGTACTCCTGAACAAAGAAGAAATTTATCTTTCGGCAATTCGGCACTTCAGAAATACCGTCTTTGGCATAACTCCATTTATTTTCACCAAAAAGTACCCAGTCATCCAGGAAATTGTAAAACAGAATGGTATCAACAACCTTGTTTTGGAATCTGACGCACCTTACATTAAGTACAAAGAACAGTCTGGAAATCCATACCATATTAATTTTGTGGCTGAGGAAATTTCAAAATTACTTACATATACCATTTGAGCAGGTCATCACTATAACAACAGCCAATGCCAAGAGGATATATAGAGAGAGGAGAGTAAGTGGGAATTAAAAGGTTATTTTTATTCAGTTTATTTTTTAATTTTGTATTTTTGTATTGTCATGCTTTCGTTTTAGAAAGCTTTTGAATGTCTTCAGCTTGTAAATCTGTTGGTTTATCTAACTATTATGAGTTGAAGGCCATGTAAATATGTAAATAGTTATGTTTTCAGTTGCACACAGGTTTTGGCTGAACTTTGGGTACTCTGGGCGGTTATTATTCAGATTCCAGTTTTATGCTGGATTATCTAGCTTCTGTGAACTGAATACTTTTGAAAAGGGAATAAAATTTTATTAGGTAAAAATTGCACACCTTTTGGTACTGTGTTACTGGACTCTTAGTCTTCAAGAGGAGACACTCATTTAGTAGAAAACGGGGAAGAGTGTAGTAATGTTACCAACGACGGTGCTCCTAACCAAGGAGGAATTAAACTAAAGAACTGGAGCGACACCAAGTAGCGGGAAATAGCCTCACTTCGAATCGTGACTGTCATCTATACAGACGTACCTTGTGAAATTCAAGATCCAAGGACCGACTCGAAGTCACCACCCACCTGAAGATTCCTGCAGGTAACTTATTACACCCCATTGTCATTACGCCCACATGTAAAAATACGACAATGGTGTCAGGTGTAAAGGTAAACATCTGAAAAACTTCTGCAAACACATTTGCCCCACGTGGTAGCCATTTTTGTTTTTTACGCGGGTCGAATTGTCAAATTTGTTTCGCGTTTGCCCCGCGATCCTTCAATATTATAAATACACATAAACCACACACAAACATTTATATCATTATCCATTTCATACATTCTATGGTATAATAAGGTGTATTTACTTGTTTATTCGTTTCACTGTGAACATAAACAGTGACGCGAATTTTGTTTTTGCATACGTTTCTTAGGCTCATTTGTATGTAAAAATTTCAGGTCAGTTTAATTTTACAGTCTTATATGTAATTTTTGCCATTACTTAAGACATTTATTCCCACTCTTTTCTCCAAAATTTGTTTTTTTACAGTTGAGATTGCAGCGCAGTCAGGCAGTATGAATATAATATTTTAATGTGTCCCCAGATTTCATACTGTGTAATATTGTGAGCATTTTACACAAAATCAGAATATTCCTTATTTATTTATTCAATTCTAGATACATATTAAAATTCCCCTCTTGGAATTTACCTTTTTTTTTTCTTTCCTTTTATTAGAATGATAGGCTTATGTGATAGTCTATAGTTGGTTTATCTAACTTGAATATCAAAATTGAAAACATTCACAACAAATTAAAATACACATATTTTTCTTTTCTGCCCTACACATTTGTAATGATATTTTGCTGGTTGATCTAGCCTAGTCATTACAGACAAAAATTACATTTCACTGCAATAAGACACTAGGGTTTCACTGATTTTGTGTCCGCATATACAAGTTTTCATTTTTCGTCATCATTTGAACAATTAATTGACTGGTTTATCTAGTATAATTGTCTCATTTGAAAACTTATATGTTACTTCTCAGTTATAGTTGAGAATTTACTTAGTTTGTTTTGTGTATATTTAAATTGATATTTAATTCTGTCCCAACGACAAAATGTCTAGTAAAGTTCCAGTAAATATTAATAGTGCTGACTTAAAACAACTTATGTCAATCAAAGACGTAGGTGAAAAAAGAGCTAAATCCATTCTAGCCGCAAGAGATCAGAAGGGGGTTCTAAACTTAGAAGACTTGAAGTCTATTGAAGGCATACCAAGCAATATATGGGACCCACTGGTACTATCTGGTAGAATTGTTTTTGAACCACTAATAGAAGTGGAAGCAACACCAGAATCAGAAATACTAGCAAGAGGGCCTGAATTAGAGAAAACAAAAACACAACTCAAAGAGCCAGTTCTTCCAGTAAAAGAAACTGCTGATTTACAGAGAATTATTGAAGAATACAAGACTAAACTGTTAATTGCGGAGACATCAAGAATCCAGGAGAGTAGAGACAAATATGTAAATAGTTATGTTTTCAGTTGCACACAGGTTTTGGCTGAACTTTGGGTACTCTGGGCGGTTATTATTCA
>JAOXYI010140491.1:0-11672 GCA_028566495.1 Lithophaga antillarum | reverse complement strand
TTTTTCTAGAATCATTGTGTTAAATCAAATACTAACCTGAAGCCACTAGGAAACCAGGTGAGCGATTCAGGCTCACTGAGGTGAGCCTCTAGTTTAAAAGTCACACTAGCTAGCAAAACAGCAAAATAATGTGTATCATAATAATATTTTTAACCAATAAAAAACCTACAGGATGTATAAAAAAAAATAGTTATTGTGTCACGAGGTGTGAAAATTTAAAAAAGATGAGTGAAAAGAAAATATTTTGATTTTCAGAGTCAACAGACAGTTGATGATGAAGATGAAGATGATAGAAGTGGTCTGTCTGAATCCCGATTGGAACAGTTACATACACTAGTGGAGGATGCCATGCAAGAATCTGGTGCTGTATATAGTCCTGGTAAGTAAATGGATTGTAATGCAAATATGATAAATAATATTTTTTCATCTTTAGGGAGCATGAAAGTACTTCTAGTTCAACATTTATTTTCAATTGTGACAGTATTATGACTTGTGTTATACACTTTCAGCTGGGGCAGTATCAAACTTGCATCCATAATTTGGCCATACACGTTCTATAAATCTTTAACATTGCCCTAAAAAGTCACTATAATATAATTACAATTCCATCAATGATTAACCTCATTTATGGAAGGAAAAATTGTTCAAGTTATCAGATGAAAATTTGCACATAAATAGAATAATGTTCTGTATATTTTTCATAGAAAAACCAGATTTATCGGCACCAAAGACAGAAGTGTTCTTTACAACAGAGGGTGCAATGGGTGAAGCACCTCCAGCAGGTATGATGAGGCCAATTGTAATTTCAGCGAGTGTTGATTCTGTGGCGAGTACATGTAGTGGCATGTCCCAAACATTCAGTGATGATGAAGACTTCTGTATTATTGATGATCCTGGCATTGGAATAGCTGTAAGTATATATCATCTGGCTGTATTATTATATAGATTACAATGAAATACCTTGATTTTTCAGTGAAATATAAAGGATCACTAGTGAAATTATCAAACTTATTCTCACTTCGGTGATGTCATTATGATTGTACTTCTACGATGTCAAAATTGCTACATGCTAACACTTCTTGCAACAGAAAGTAAAATGTGTAATTTTCATGATTTATGCATACCATAATTACAGGATTTTGCAAAATAGTAAAAGAATCAGAATTTGAAATTTTCGAAAGACATGTTGATCCAGAATATATTTGCTAGAGTATTACATCAGCATAATGTTCCAGTCAAACACTGAACTGATGTACTATAGATTGGAAAGGTGAAAAGAAATGATGTGTAAACAAATTTTATGAATTATTCAAGAAATTGTTGATTTTTCTTCAGTCAGCATAGATAAACCTACTTGAAAGCACTATACAAATCAGGCAGTGTTTAAATTTGTTATTTTTGACTGAGGACCATTAAAGACTGAATTTATAATGAAATGATGCACAGGTGGATGAAATCCATAATATGTATTGATGTTCAGCCAAACAATGCTTTTCAGTTACAAAAGATTGAAAACTTTCTTTATTCAACAATTACAGCTGGAAAGTAACTAATTTAATTCATATGATGGGTTTTTATATGTCTCCTAGTTAGTTGAAACTGGAGGTTTCATCCATCAGTCACCATAAGTAAGGCTGACAAAATTCTGGTGTTATTCTGTTACAAATATTTTAATTAGGCATTTAAACTACAACATTAATTCTGATGATTTTCAGCCAAAAGATGGTGAACCAGTTGTGAGAGTTTTCTCATCATCCCCTATAGAAATAATAGAGAACTACTTCAGTCAGCCCAGTGGTAAGATAGATCTTCTAAAGGCTCCAGACCACTACCCAGTGGCTGAGTATAGATACACACTGAAGGAACTAACTGTTGTGTGGTTTATGTATGGTGGTAGAGATTTTAGTGATGCACCAATAGCTACCCCTATAGGTACAGTATCAGGATACTCACATCCATAATTTCTTTACTCAGAAATAATGAAATGTAGGAGTTTTGCCCTTTGCCCTTTAGAAATTGTGTATAAAGTGGTGTTTTAGTTTAGAATTGGATACTTGTCTGAATTATAGGGCCTCAATTGGCACATGGTCTAGGTAGTTAGTCATATCTACTTATACATCAGTGGCATGTCAGGACTAGGGTTGTGAGTTTGAGCCTGGCTTAGGGTAAGCTCTACTTCAAACTTAATTGACAAGGATTGCCAGTTTTCAAAAATTGGGGTTCTCACCAGGTACTCCAGCTTCCTCCCCAAGTACTGTATTGTATTTGATGAAGCATCACCTGAAAACTCAATTTGCGACAGTAAATCAGCAACTGACGTCCACAAGTATTCAAATACAATACAGTTATCTCTGTTCTAATGTAACAGTTGATTGAAGTGCTTTCAATTGGAATTTTGAATTACTTGAAATGTCATACATGATTGTGCAACACATTCCAACAGTAAACTGTGTACTTTACCCCCTGAAAATTTGAACGTCAACCAAACAAATTCAACACTGCATATCCTTTTGCATTAGAATAAAAACTGGATGCCAAGATATAGCTGAAATATTGCTGATAGTGGTGTCAAAAACCCATTCAATCAATCAATCTTGTCTGAATTCAGAATGATAGAAGTAATAAGGATTGTGGTTACTTTTGTTTTTTTGTTGAGAAATTAGGACTTAAAATAATATATAAAACAGTATAATCATGGAAAAGTTATAAAGAGATTAAGGTATGCATGTTTCTTACAGATATATCTTATTTAGCATTCATGAGAAAGTTTTAAAATTTCCTCTGTAAATCCTTTAAATAATATAGCCAGTTTGACTAGAATGCAAAACTTGTACCCAAGAACAATCTTTTATTACTTAATTGGATATCAGTGACTTACATACATGTATTTTGAAGTTTTACCTGTTAAATATACTTTATCTTCATTGAGATTTAAGTGCAGTGAGGTTTTTATATCTTCTTATTCATGAATTTTCCTTTGTTTTCTTTTTTTTTTCAGATAAAGATACTACATTGTCTTTCAAACCAGAGAGAAGGTAAGAATTTTTATGCTGAAACTGTTTAAATTGTGAAATGCAAATATCAGAGGAACTTGAAAATATTGGCCATTTAGAACAGAATTCAAATGTCTAGACAGGAAATATACAAATGTTATTAATGAATACATTTATATGTTGTATAGGCATACATGAATACATTACGACTTTAATAAACTAATTATTTAAGTATTCTACTGTTTTAAGTGAAAAGTTTAGAAATTTACACAAAGACTGTAGTAAAAGCAGGAGTTATATGCTAACAACAAAAATAATCAATAATTTATACTTTTGTACTGAAGTTGAATCTTCTGTCTATGAATTTTACAGAGACTGAAAACAGAAGGGGGCCATGATGACCAAACGGTCCAGATAGTTGTTCACATCTACCTGTATAGATCACTGTAACATATTATCTTCAAGGTTAGAGTTTGGATACTTCAAAACACAATGTTGCCTTTTACCTTCTGTGATAAAGTTTATCAGTTACTTCCTAAAGGTCAGTGGTTCACTCTGGTTTCTTCCAACAATAGAAATGGATAGCATAAGATATAGCTAAGAAATTGCTGAAAGTGGCATTGAAATTCAAACCACAATGGACTGCTGTATAACTATAAGTATTTGTCAAGTATTTTTAAAATTTTAGTGACAGTAAAAATCAGATTAAGATGGGATACAGACCAAAGATTCCTACTACTGATAGATCTTCACTTAAAGTTAGAGGAGGTCCAGGGAGAGATCATGATACTGTTATGGAATTACAACTTACAAAGGTAAATACTCATTTATTTTATACTTGACTGATGTCCATTCAATAGGTACTATAATGAATAAAGAATTCCACAGTTATGAATGTAATGTGTTGAAATTTTACTTTGTAGTTGAATAGTTTTAATGGATTTTACAATAATAGATAATGATATTGTGTCATATACATGGTGGAAGAAAAGCATAGATCTTAACCCTAGTACTGCCATATGATTTTCTCATATCACTGCACAGCTGTGCCATGATGCTAATTAGGTATACCATCTCAATGTGCAGAGATGTTTTCAAGAAATTTACCATCTTAACACCTGATGACTGTTGTGTTATTTTTTCAGCATTTCTTTGCATGTTAGTAAACAAAACCCTTATATTTATCCCAGAACAACATTTATTTTCTTCTTTGCATTGAGTGGTAAAGCACATGCTTCTAAATAATCGTGTATTCATGTGTCCTCGAATGGTGCAGTTTGCTTGTCGTTTTCCAGATATTCTTCATTAAAACCTAAAGATTCCTCATCCAAATCATCATTTAAGAATATTTCTCTAAGAAAATCATGATTATCTGGATCAACTTGCTCTTCAATTGCCTCTCCATCCACGACATCATAAACCATCTCCACTGATGCGACCTCGAATGTAAACAAAACCTTTGACATAATTTTTGTCATCAAAATAAATTTAGAAAGGAATGCTAAAACTAACCAATCAGAGTAGATTTAGACAGGTGGAATCCCTCTTTTGATGTAATATTTGGTTGAAATAAAATTATAGCAACAGTTTGTCACTTTACGGGAATCTATTCGGTGATTTAGCTATTTTCTACTTTGTCATCTCTCTTTGGTTTGATAGCTAAATCATTACTTTCTCCATTCTATTTACTTTAAACCATCTGAAAACCTGAAGAAATGAAATTCGTTTTATTTTAATAGCATTTGATTATTTGTCTACTATTTAAATTGCAGATTTTAAATTTTGTGCCATTTTGTACACCGCCTCCTTTGTTTTTCCAACCCATTTTCATAAGAAGTATGCCTACATACGGGCATATCCGTAAACACATACAAGGTCCTTTTTCATGGCGGGATTCAATTTTTTATGCTGTAGGTAAATTTTTATAAAGCAATTTCTTTATTTACAGTTTTATTTATAAGTTCAAATAATTTCTGCATCCTATACGAAATTCACAAACTTCAAAGACGTGTTACATAAGGAACTGTACTCTACATGTATACATATTTATACAGTATATAAACTTGAAACTCTCCACATTTATGTCGGGTTAACAGTGCTTTACTGTTAAAATAAAATAGGTTTAACAGAATCTGTATCATATACTTAAAATATAAATGGTTCATCTGAAGTTTAAATATAAAACTTATTTGAAACTATAGACACGTGAATCTGAACTACAATTACTTAATACATTATACACTTGTACATACATGTAAACAAGGAAAATTGAACACTTACTCTACAACTTGGTATTGAAGGCTCTATCGTTGGTAAATATATTGCTAAAATTGATTAATAGCATGCAAAGAGATTGGATTGTTCCTTTTTCATCCATATGATATACCAAATAATACAAACTATTTAACTTCACATCAAAGCTATTTTGCACTACGCTTTTGATTCTTTTCAACTTGTAAAATTGAAACGCGAAATACAAAATTATTAAAATTTATGTCTGGTCAAAAACTACTTCCATCTGTAACTGACATAAACAGGAACAATTAAACAGTTTTTTTCGACAAATCGTTCAGGTGTACGGGAAGAATATTTGTAAAGTTTAATGTATAAAAAGTAATTAAAACAAAAATAAAACAAAAATACACAATAAATATTATGAAATTTTTAAAAAGTTAAAGAAAAGGGACAAAAGAAAAAGAAAATAAATCACAAAACTACTCATAAGTCTTGAAATGTCCGTATACAAGTCTTAACACTACAAAGTGCAAACTGTATTTGTAAAGTAATTGTACGGATAACGCATATTTGCTGACGAGGTGCTTAAGAACTATTAACTCAAGAAAGACATCGGGACACTTTACAGGTTTTAGCAAAAATCGAATAATCCGAAACTTCAAAACCCTGTCAACCGCTTACATTGTTCGGAAAGAAATTGATCCGGACCGTCTTTGTGTTGAATTTAGTAATACAATAATATGGAAATGAAATGCCAAAATAAAACAATACAAGGTAATGTACAATCTAGTGTAAAATAAACTCATTCTAAGGAAATGTAAAATATCAAAAATTTTGATGTAACAAAAGCTTTAAAAACAAGCAATTAATATCAGGAGAAACTAAACAACAGACAGAGATCGGGGATATGCCATTATTCCGTAATTGAAGAAATAGTTTTAGGCAAATATTTTTCCTAATAAATTACTTTTGACGTACGTAACGGTTTGTACCGACTAACTGAATATTTAATACTTTGACAAACATTTTCAAAATAAGTAAATTGCTGTTTTAAACAAACAAAACGATGTTGTTTTTCCGTGAGAATTGGGACAAGATTAAACGACATGAATCGCAAATAGAAAAGAATTGTAATGTAAGTCTTGTCTTTTTGTAAGAAGAATGTTCAATCCGTCATGTAGATTCCAATTTTTGGGTCAAATAGTTCCTTTTAAAGAAGAAAGGATAAATTGTAATCGACTTTACATAATCCAACGTCATTTCTTCCAGTTTTAACTTAAAGTGCACCAACTGAAAAGCTGACGACCAGGCGAAAAATTTACTGTAAAGGCTAATCTTTCGTTTCAAATCATTTTCAGTCTTGAGGTATGGTGGTCCATTAATCTCTGTAGATAAGGGCCTTTGTAGTAATTTGTTGCAGCACTATTTATTCCCCCTATATTTTATGATTAGTAATTTAGGTAAATTCATCTGAATATTAAAAGTTTAATTTTCAGCTCACCTGGCTGAAAGCCATGTGAGCTATTGCCACCACTTGGCGTCCGTCGTCGTCCGTCGTCCGTCCGTAAACTTTTCCAGAAATCTTCTCCTCTGAAACCACTATGCCGATTTGAACCAAAGTTGGCCAGAATCATCCCTAGGGTGTCTACTTTCAAAATTGTATCCGATGACTCTGCCGACCAACCAAGATGGCCGCCGCTACTATAAATAGAACATAGGGGTAAAAAACATTAAAAGATCTTCTCCACTGAAACTACTAGACCAATTGGAACCAAACTTTAATGGAATAGTCCTTTGAAGGTCCCCTTTCAGAATTGTATCCGATGACCCCACCCACCAACCAAAATGGCCGCCGTTACTATAAATAGAAAATATGGTTAAAAATTATTTTAAAAAATCCTATAAAATCACTGTTTGGGCAAATTTGAACTAGTTTTGGAAAGAATGCTTCTTTAGTAGTCCCCTTTCAGTTTGCCATCCGATGACCCCTGCTCGTCAACCAAAATGGCGGCCATTACTATAAATAGAAAATGCTGAAAAAAATTCCTTTAAAATCAGTGATATTGCTAATTTGAACTAGTTTTGGTAGGAATGGTTCTTTAGTGGTCCCCTTTCAGATTGCCATCTGATGACCCCATCCGTCAACCAAGATGGCCGCTGTTGCTATGAATAGAAAATATGGTTAAAAATTATTTAAAAATTCCCATAAAATCACTGTTGTGGCAAATTTGAACTAGTTTTGGCAGGAATGGTTCTTTAGTGGTCCCCTTTCAGAATGCCATCTGATGACCTCACCCATCAACCAAGATGGCCGCTGTTGCTATAAATAGAATATAATGTTAAAAATTATTTTTAAAATTCCCGTAGAATCACTGTTGTGGCAAATTTGAACTAGTTTTGGCAGGAATGGTTCTTTAGCGGTCCCCTTTCAGATTGCCATCCGATGACACCGCCCGCCAACCAAAATGGCGGCATTACTATAAATAGAAAATGCCAAAAAAATTACTGAAAAAAATTCCTGTAAAATCAGTGATATGACAAATTTGAACTAGTTTTGGTAGGAATGGTTCTTTATTGGTCCCCTTTCAGATTGCCATCCGATGACCCCACCCGTCAACCAGGATTGCCGCCGTTGCTATAAATAGAATATATGGTTAAAAATTATTTTAAAAATTTCTATAAAATCACTGTTGTGGCAAATTTGAACTAGTTTTGGCAGGAATGGTTCTTTAGTGGTCCCCTTTCAGGTTGCCATCCAATGACGCTGCCAGTCAACCAAGATGGCTGCTGTTGCTATAAATAGAATATATGCTTGGTTAATTTGAACCAAAGGTGACGGGATGATCATTGGATGGTCCTCTTCGAGAACTCTCTCTGATGACCCAAGATAGCCAGTGCCTCTGTTACTAAAAATAGAAAATATTACAATCATTTACAGATGTGAGTGATTGTTGTATTAATTTTAAATTAACAATCTTTCAGCTATATAATGGCAAGTAGTCATATAATGCGATGCATATGTAATGTCTTCTTTGCAATGAGCTGTGCAGTCTGCAATTAGATATATCACCAGGCACTTGGACAGACTTTTTTGACTGTAAATCAAGCAGTTATTGCTGTAACTTCTGAATGTTGCATCAGTGGAGAAGCAAAATATACCATTTACAAGCAGTCCATCTAGGATTTGAAGCCTGATCTGCTGCATTGCCAGTGAACAGTTTTATAAACAAAAAGATCACATACATGTATGTGGTTAAAAGGGGGGTAAGGTGAAAGTACATTACTACAAAGTAAACAAACTTCAGTAGTATTTGAAATTATGCTATTCTTTGGGAGAAAAATTTGAACAGTATAGAAGACAACTCATTTTCTTGATAACCTCATCATAAGTTTTTTGTATCCGCTGCAGACCTCAGACATATCAATATTGGATATATGATATATTAGTCCAAGTCCAATACAGAAGCTACTTTTGCCCAGTCTGACATTAACAACTAGCTCTATACCCGAGTCTGGTAAAAATTGATTAGGACTGGTAAGAATTTGCATGAAATTTGCTTGGGATAATAGAAAATATTTACTTTTAATATTCAGGCCAGAGTGTCAAAAAGTTTTTGATGCAGACTGTTTGCTTGACACCCTTTCTTTATTATGTTATTACTGTACTATGTTGTTAACGAATTCCTTAATAAAATGAAGTTATTTTTACATAATGTCTCGTTTGCATAAATTTAACCACATTCAGCAGCTTTGTGTAAACAGGTAACATTGTGATTTGCTGCTATTAAACGAGAGATCATGTGGTAATTAGTCATATCTTCAATATGCGGATCTCCTCGGATCTTATCTATAATGCTTTGTTTTTCGAGAGTTCGAAAGGTAATGGTGTGTGCATTTTTCAGTCCTCAATTGAAGTCTTACAGGCGCAAACGAACGATACTTTTTATCAAAATTAGATTATTAGGCTATTTATCAATCAACTTTTTCGTATTTTTGAGAAGAATGTCCTATATATATATAAAAGTAACCATGAAAATTGACGTAGTAATTTTCTACGACTAGGACCTTTTCCCGCGGTAAACTTGCACGTTGTTTGCTTATTTAGTATCAGCTAAATATTTCAAATGATCGAGATAAACTAGTGAACATAAGTCCTGATAAATACGAATTTCAAATTCAAATATTTATTCGAAGGTGCTTTTCATAAACACGCGAGTAGTTGTCAGTAGCGAGGTTGCTGAAAGTTCGGACAGAAAACCCCAGACGTGGCCAGTGGTGCTTAACAAATGTATAAATCGATGACAACAAGTGGCGAATTCACGATTTTTGCTAAAGAATAATAGAGGGCGAAATTTTTGCCATAAATAGGAGGCCTCGTACATTTAAGTTTTATTTAAAATGCAAAGTCCTATTTATGCCAAAAATAAGCTGATAAGGGACACAATCTGCTTCAGACAGTTTCGAATACAGACAATATTCAGAATAAAGATGTATGTTTGTATATTTTAAACAATTAATACAAATAAACTTGAAAAAAAAGATTGTTTCACTTTTTTTTTGACTGAGAAATAAATGACAGATTATTGTGTAGTGTTTTTTTATTGTCTTGATTATTGTTCAGTTATGATACTGGATGGCAAATAAGGCACAAAATACAGTCAATGGACATAATTATTTGTCACCTTCGATTTTTCACTATGTACGTGTATTTCATATAAAACATTTTTTTGAAAAAATTCTTTTGAAGTTGTTTCTTGTCTGATTTCAAAGAAATTTTCACCACCAAACACAGAAATTCATATGGTTCCGTTGTATATTTAGACATAATTTTTTGGCTTGCAGTTTTAAAGAATCCTTGATTTTAACAAAGTTTTAATTTTGTACATCACTATTCCCTAAATAATCAATTAAATTTGTGACGTCAGAAGTTCAACTCTTTAAAATCTCAAATCATAAAATTATATCCAAAGAAACTCTAAAGGAGTAGGTTCACGAAGGGCACATTTCAGCCCTAAAAGTAAAGTATGCAATATCACAACATGGTAAATGTTTGACCCCTTAAGACATACCCTTTTAGTGATCAAAACAATTTATGAGGATATTATGTACCTCTTATAGTGAAATTATCTTCAAAAGTTACGTCAAATTTCAATTTTATCAAAAACTGACAATTTTCAAGCCATTTTGTACTCTATTTTCTTCTAGAAAACATTGGCCGCACTCCTCAATCCATAATATTTTGGATTAAAAAGATGTCTCGAGATCAGATAGACATTTTTTAACTAGAATAGTTTAGATCGGGGAATGCGGCCAGCTTTTTCTAGACGGAAAACTGGTCAGAAATATGCTAAAATCAGATAAAAGCATGAATTTCCACTCATGAAAGCATAATTATGACGTCACTAATAAAATTACATGCCCAAAAGTACCAGTTTTGTATTTAGTAATATCCTAAATTAATATTTTCAGTCATCTGTTATATACTTATGCAAAACGTAATTTTTCCCTAATTTAGGGCCATTTAAGACCCTTCCTGAACCTACTCCTTTCTGTTTTTAGTGGTAAAAATTTCCTTCAAATTGGACAAGAAATGGCATCAGGAGAATTTTTTGAAAAATGTAGTTTTTTTGTTGGGTTGCACAGGGCAAACCCGGGTTATAGTATGATGAAGTGGCGTTTGGGCGGGCGGGGAAGATAGGGTACCATTTTTGTGTAATCAACTCCTCCTACAGTTTTTAAGCCAGATATCTGAAACTTTGCAGAATGTTTAGACATAATGAAGATGTGCATGAAATATTATGGAGGCATTTGAAGAATTTTTTCCAGAATTTTCATGTTCTGAAAATTAATCATTTTCACCAACGTCTATAGATGGTACCAGTTTTGTGTAATCATCTCCTCCTGCAGTTTTTAACTCGGATCTTTGAAACTTTGCAGAATTTACAGGTGTAATGAAGATGTACATTAAATATTATGGAGGCATTTAAAGAATTTTGTTCTCAAATTTGTGTATAAGTCATATCATGCAACCTGGTCATTTGAGTCTTTAACCCATTTTTATGTCGCCTGCTACTTAGCAGGGCGACATATAGGGATCACTATCCGTCGTCTTACGTCATTGTCGTCACACTCCTAGAACAGCTGTGTCCGGGCCAGAACTTATTTTTATCTTTTCGCATAGGCTTATGATATTTAGCATGTGGGTATATCACCATAAGAGGATATGTTGGGTACCATCATGACCCACATATGACCTTGACCTTTGACCTGAAGGTCAAATTATTGGTTTTACGGCCGTGTCCGGGCCAGAACTTTTTTATCTGTTCACATTTGGCATATGGGTGTATCACCATAAGACGATGTGTCACGTACCATCATGACCCACATATGACCTTGACCTTTGACCTGAAGGTCAAATTATTGGTTTTTCAGCCGTGTCCAGGC
>JAOXYI010140381.1:0-11673 GCA_028566495.1 Lithophaga antillarum | reverse complement strand
CCGCTTTATTCAGACAAACCATCAAGTGGTAAGTCCATCATTCACTAAAACACCGCCGAGAAGGTGGGGTTAGTGATTCATATTGCTCTTTATCGACAGTTTGATTAAAGATGAAATATTTTGTTTTATTTAACTAGTCAGAATAAAGAGTGCGGGTCGTGGTTGCTCTTGTATCAGCGTTCAGCACCCTACTAAGACAAAGTTTGTGGGCTAATACAGGGTTTGAAATTAATAGGGGCCCACGGGTCAAATGCCGCTAAAAGTTGCTTTGGGCTTCTGAAATTTAGACGATAGGAGCCCACATGGCCAGTACATTTTACCTTAAAAAGCATCACTTGCTATAGAGTGGGCAACTGATTTTGTCGTGTGAATTAATACTGTCAGAAATTTAGAGGCCCGCCTGGCTAGTGTTAGAAAACCTTAAGTTCAATCCCTGTAATAATTGCTTCTGGAATAAAATGAGATCGGAAGAGACTGTTTTTTATTGTGAATGGTGAATGAGAGACTAAATTTAGCATTTTCCCCATAATTTTGGTAATGCTTCATTTTATTAGACTGTCAATTTTTTCATTTGAGTTTTCTGAAGTAGCTATTTCCGAACATTTTCCTGGTTAGATCCATCTAATCTTCAATAATACTCCGAATGCCGTTACATAAGTGGTCAAAAATTAATAGTTTCAAGGTCTTGAAATGTGCATATCATTACAGGAATTTCTGGAAGTCAGTCTCAAAACTCGCATAGATTAGAATCCTGGAATGACTTGAAGACGCCAGCCATTCCTTCTAGACCAAGTTCATGCCCATTACCAATGGCACAGTCGATGTATGCGCAACAGTGTTGTAAGAGTAGTCAGACTGCAGGACTCGATTCCTGGTTACCAGACAATTACCAACAGAGGTAAAGTACACACCATTCTCGTAAACCCGTGCTTGCAAATCCTGCGGGACATACTCCTTACTGTGTCCTGCAGAAGTCGGCAAACTGAATATACACAATGAAGAATTACCGTACATAATTATACGTCTATGAAAAAGATTCTTTAAGAGAAATGGTAAGCTTGTCCTCAACATTTCTGAAAACTCAAACCAATTAATATAGACAGAATGAAAATATAAGTCGTGTAATATAGTATTTCTGTTAGAGCGATGGCTGATGTTATTTAATACATATATATATTTGCAGAGTCAAGATGGGTATATTCATGTCATATCATGTCGTATTCAAGTATATTCATTTCATGTCCTATTTTCACAGCCCCAAACACTGCATTTAAGATTTTAATAGCGGTACACGTATTTTTGTTTTGAAACTACGGATTTTTTTGTAACTTCAGACTAGGTCTAATTACCTCGTGGCTAACCACTAAATATCTTCAAGTTAAACACGTTTCAATGGCTGAACAAGTAGGTAGGTGTAGTAAAATGCGACACATAGATGGAACAACAAGTTTAACTTTTCATCCATTATAACTTCGTGAATTCCTTCTAATTAAAAAGGGTCTGAGTGGCCGAGTGGTTTTAGGTTGCCGACTAATGACCACTAGCCCTACACCTCTGTCGTGGGTTCGAGCCCTGCTCTCCACGATTCATATGTTAAGGTTTCCAGACATCTACCCAAGTTTGGGGATTTCACTGGTCAGCTAGATAGCTGTCCGAGTTTTCCTGTCCCATCAAGTGTGGTAGTCACAATATAGCTGAATTGCTGAAAGTGACGATAACCCCCAACCCAACCCTCTAACACGTAAACCTTACTTTTCAGATTCAGAGAGGTGAAACTTGAACAGGATGAAACAGATTGTACTGTACCTCAGGTAAGTTGGACGACAGAAACAACTTAATCGTTTTTTTTTTCACTCTTTGAAATATAATCGAGGTATTAAATTGAGGAAAGACACTGCTGTCTTGGAATCTTTGTACTTGCTGAGAGTAATGTTTACTTTTTAACTCTTTTCGCCTTGATTGAGCTATATACTTATGGTTTATCATTTAATCTTTTGCCACAAGTATCATCCATCTGTCTGTCTCAGTATAAAAAATACGATGTATAGCATAGCATGGCAAGATCCAAATCCATACAGGTCGGGAAACACACTTATTCATTCCAGGTTTAATTTTGACATCAGAACATCCTAGAGCAGCTCATGAAAACACAAAAATTACCACGCTATTCAAATACTCACCACTTAAAGGTTGGCATTGCAAACATTCATTTGGTCAAATATCTACCAGTTCGAAATATTTGAGCAAACATTTTGATGAAAAATATTTAGAGGTATTTGATTATCTTCACTACGTTAATAGAAACATCAACCGTGGTCTAATGGTTGGCGTACTGGCCTGGAATGCGGGAGATCAGGGTCAAATCAAAGTCATGTAAAATTGATATTTGCTCCCTTCTCCGCAAAGCACGTAGCATTCAGGAGTTGGAGCAAGGACTGATCGTCCTGAGTCAGAATAGCGTATCCAAGCGGGGCATCATGTCCAACTGTGGGCTGTTGTTTCATTAAGCTCACTATAAAACTGACGATCCAGCTCAGAGTGGTGGTCTTGTACAAAGCAGACATTACACAATAATTTGCTCTCGCCTCGATATAGGTGAAGGATTGCTGACTTCCCAGCAGGCATCGTGTGGTCGAAAATACGACGTTGGTATGGGAAATTGAATCGACGTAGGTAAAACGACTTTGGACCAACGTTGAAATTCGTCGACAACATCATTTAAATGTCGATCCAACGTCGTTTTTTCAATGTCGATATCTCCGACGTTGGATCGACGTAAAAACGACTTGAAAAGAATGAGTAGTTTTTTCGTTGATCCAACGTCGACGATATCGACGTCATAAAAATGATAGTGGATCGACGTTGAAACCATGTTATCGACGTTGATCCAATGTCTTTTTACCAACGTCGATTCAACTTCCCATATCAACGTTACACGGACGTCTTTTCGATCAAACGGTTCCTGCTGGGCGGTAATTATGCGAAGTATCGCTTTAATTATTTCTATAAAAATAAATTGAAAAGGTGATTAATAATAAATGTCGTGTCAGGTTTTCTTTATGGTTAGCAAGTGTCCGATTATATGACGACTTTGCAGAAAAAAAATTAATGATATATAAAGTTATGAAATTTGCATTATTTACTGTTGGGCAATATTTAATTTTTAAAATGAAGAGACTAATGTCAATGAATTTTTTAGTGAAATTGGACATCTCTTCATATAAAATCCAGTTAGTTATATCAAAACTGGAAATCTTAAAAATTTAAATCGTTCGGAACACGTTACTTGGGTTGAAAAATGCTGAATTTACACACAGATCTATATTGACAGGAAACAACTTTCACTTACTTCCAAATAGAATCTTAACAGATCATGTTTTATCGGAGAGCATATTATCTGAAAACTTATCTGAATGTCTTTATTTTCTGAATAAAAATTGTCTTGTGGTAAAAAAAAAATCGGATAGCAATCAAATCAAAATGACCGTTTAAGATCAGAGTCGATATAACTTAATGCTGGCTTGTGTGAAATCATCACGACCGTTTTAATTTCTAAATGGAGTAGCCTCTTATGCCTCATTATGTATTGAACTTTTACACTGCCACTATATAGCTGGGATATACCATCAAGCTATAATAGAACCATTATTTTCCACTCCCCAAATGGAAAGTCAGCTAAAGACCAAGGTAGGAATTGGGCCGTTTTTGGCTCCCTTGTTTTGAAAATTTTCAATGAAATGCACATCTCCTGAAGAAAAATAAAATTTTTTCGGTAAATGTTATCAGAATTACGTCATAGTGACGTCATAAAGTCACCATTGACTACCATTTCTTAGCAAATTGCTCAAAATATGGCATTTTTTCGCAGTTTTCGACAAAATTAAATATGAGCGAACGCGAATACGACTAATTTAT
Organism: Lithophaga antillarum; assembly: GCA_028566495.1. Lineage (NCBI taxonomy): Eukaryota > Metazoa > Mollusca > Bivalvia > Mytilida > Mytilidae > Lithophaga > Lithophaga antillarum. Next base: position 7,758 of record JAOXYI010140381.1, on the reverse strand, counting down.
TTTTTACATAATGTAACAATTCAACTTTTCTGTGCTTACCAAATATTTTGCTGGTACTCGACCAGGTTCATATTTAAAACAGCCTAAATTTGCTTACTTTATCGCCATTTTCGGACTTTTTCCGTACTTTTGTAGTTTTCTCTGATGTTTTTTGTAACAGAAAAATCATTATTTGACAACTTTATCGTACTGTTTTATAAAGCTTAGCCAAATTGTAAATTGATAAAATTTAAACATTTCCGAAATTGGGGCAAAATATGGCTCCTGTCCTATCTTGTCCACAAAGGAACAGGATCATCAGGATGCGCTAAAAGGGTTTCATCCGCGATCAACAATTGAATCTGTCCTCCCAATAATGTCAATAGTTGACACAGTCACTAAAGTACAACGAGCGTGTAAAATTATTGCAACTGCAGAATTAGATGTATCAGACTCTCATACATCAAAAATAAAGATTATTCGATGCATAAATATAACCACCAATTTGAAGATCTCTCAGAACTGGAAATAAGGAGAAAGGAGCTCAATATAATTCTTAACATTCATACACTATTAATCTTTAGTGAATCTAGACTGCTCAAAAGTATCAATTTAAAAATCTGCTGGAATAATAAAGAACACTCAAAATATGGCTTTCCCACCAAAGATGTCATGAAATGTGATGATATGATAGAATCATTTGCATACATATATAGAGATTTAGCAGAAGTTTCAAATTCACCGGGCAAAAACCATCAAATTTGCCAACGTTAAATTCATAGCAAAGGCTTCAACAGACAAAATGGACAGAGGGCAACCCCATTTTCAATATCACATCTATCAGATATCATGTCTTCAGAAAAAATTCAAAATAATTCAAACAGACATCGGGAAAAGATTGATTAGTAATTACTAGCTAAAATGTTAGCCAACTCAGAACAAAAAAAGATTTTATACTGGACGAAGTATTGCAAAATACTAGGCAAAGAAAAGGAGAAGCCGAAAAGGCAGAGGTTGACTGGCTGTCAGATACATTGTTTGTCATGGAAGATGGAGACTCTGTTGTCAGTATGGTGACATCAACAGCATTATCATACATTTTTCTGCGCTGTCTGTACATTGGCCACACACAGAAGTAGGGAAGGTCAAAACCAGAGTTTATATCCGGTTAGAGAAAGTGAATTCTGAGTTGTATGATATTACAGTCATTCTTTGAAATATTGGACGTAGAATTGGTATGAAAATTGCTGCTGCTTGTTGCATTATTGGGAAGGATTTAACGAAAAGTAGGTAACAACTATATTGGGCCACCCTGCTTCGTTGGAAAATTTGACACAGTTTACTGGTCACACACAAATGTTTCACCAGAGAGAGGCTTTATACATGAATCTACATATTACAGAAGTTATTATACTGTCCCTAATCTGTTGATCCTCATTCAGCAACATTAGATGAGCTAACTTTCTGTCAAGTACCCAGACAAACCATTCCGACCTCCAACTTCATGGATGTCTCCAAGATCCGCACTGCTAAAGCTCGTCAAGTTGATTAACTGTCAAATTTCATGTCTGCTATCAATCTGGACGCACAATTCTTCAATCCCAAATTTTATGGCTGAAGGTTGCTTACTAAGGATTCTGATGGAAATGTAATTTATGACAATAAGCAAAAGTACAGAAAAGAAAGACTTTAGATGATATCCAAAAATATTAAAAAGAGACAATGAAAATCAGAACTCGATCTGTAATAACACCAGTCAAGACTATAGGAAGGCAAAAAAGACCAGCGATGTCAACACCAATGTAAGTTCAATCTTTATTTCTTAACACATCTAATTAATATGTCAATATGTCGTTAGTGAAAAACTACTTCCAAAATTAAAAGTGTTTTTTAGTAATAATTGTAATAATAATAATAAAGGAGAGTGCATAATGCAAACGATTTTCACTTCATATCTACTCCCAAAACGTGACATACAACCTTAATCAACCGTTTTACGTGAATTTTCACAAGGTCAATCACATTATCATGCGATGTCTGGTAATGTTCATTTTTGTAATATTTGCAAAAGAGAAGGATGAACATAATATTGGCTTTGTGAATTTAACTTAGGCAAAGGCCATAGGAAGAAACATTGGATTTAAATAGTTATACTTCTGGCATCTGAACTTTATTTTTTTATTATGACCCCCATAACGTTTGATGTATACTAGTCACCAACCATAAGACTAATTTATCACAAAATTCAGTTCAAGTTTTGAAATTTTAGGTACAAATATATTCTACATTCAAACCATGACAACATTTGAACAATATTTTACGATGAACTGAATGAAAAACGAGTAAACGATTCTTATTGATCAGAATTTTTTAATTTTGGGTGCCCTTAAAGAGGCCCTGTTATGCCACTTTGGGACACATTCCTGTAGGTACATTTGTATAACGGGCATAAAAGCACATTATGGACATTGTACTGTGCATTCATGCAAATAAATTGCGGTGCCCAGGGGGTAGATATCGAAACTGAAAATTTGGTGGATCAACTGATAGACTATCCGTAGGCATTTGTATTCTACAATGTATATTAATAACAAAAATATCAGATTACGGCCTTCTTAGTGACAGCTGGAAAAGTTTGCAGATATCTGTGTATTTTTTAATTTGACTAATGTTTATCCGTTATTGGTGAACTATTGATGGTAAATCCTGATCAGGTTTTATGATAAGTCTATGTTCATGTACATGTATGAATCAAATTTAAACTTACCGTTAATATTGGAATTTAGGAAGTAAGATGAGAATATTCCATATATCTGGTAAACAATTTAAATAGATTCTTTATCCAGGAAGAAGAAATTTGTGATTAATTCAATTATTATGATTAAAGTTGTCATCAATTTTGTAGATAATTTAACCTACATGCTAAAAAGTGAGATTTTACACTTTTTAGCAAACGCGATTTATACCAAACTATGCATACGGCCAAAATTCTTAGACCATAGAAGTTTAGTTGTATATCATATGTTATAGCCTGTCTGTTTTTATTTTGTAGTTCATGCGGCTTTTTCTTTCGAGGAAACAGTTAGAAAACATTTATGGGAAACCGTGTAAAATACTACAGTAAATAATCAGAACTGACTCGTTCAATAGGTCTTCAAATGTTCCATTTTTAATAGCACATTTCCCTAAAAAATGAAACCACCACCAAGAATGAAAGTTTTTATGGCAACTAAATTCTTTGCACATATTTTGGTTTTTCCCGACTTTGCAGAAATGAAAAAAAGTTTGCTGTAAACTAAGTACTTTTCGCTTGCTATTAACCTTTCCGATTTCGCCAAGGAAAGTTGGTTTATCTCATCGACCTTTTTTCTGTGGTCATCGAACCTTGCAAGCAGTGATAACAGCTACATGTATAGTGTTATAATGTACAACTCCAAAGAAATACACCTTCACAAAAACCGGAAAGAAACAACTCTCCAACGCAATGAGTTAAGCATTTTTCCCGAATAAGAACCATTAGTCGGGTTCACATGAGATTTTACGTCAATATTGAGATTTTTTCAAAAGCAGTTAATTTGCTTTGAAATTCCGGGACTCAGATTCAGTGATTTACTTTAATTGTCAGAACGTAATTACCTCCTCAAAGTGTCGCCGGCAGTTATTGTACTTGACATAAAACGACGTCTTTCAAACGTTCCCCTCAGTTTCTTCACGCCGTCAAGGAGTGACATGACAATGGATGCGCCAAACGATGCGTACTTCGGAGCCACCTGAAATCCAAATATTAAATCATTGCCTATATAGTTGATGAGAAATCTGTTACGGAAAATGTCCTTTGCAATATAAAGGAAAAACCAATAGCAAGTGAGGCAGGTCTGAAACTGAATTACATCTTAAACTCACCAATAGCATGCTTAAACCCAAATATTAATCCACTGCAATATATAGTTGCTGAGAAATCTGTTACGGAAAATTTCTTTTACTATACAAAGGACAAATAAGTATGAGTATCGTCAAAAAGGAAGTAGCAATGCGACAGGTCTGAAATTGAATCACACCTTACAATTCACCAATATCATATCTAACCCAAATATTGAATCGCCGCCATGTACAGTTGCTGAGAAATGGCCTTTACAACACAAGGGAGAAATAAGTATGCGCATCGTTAAACAGGAAGCGACCATGCGATAGGTGTAAAAATTGGATCACAGATTACAACTCACCAATATCATGTTTAAACCAAAATATTAAATTACTGCAATATATAGTTGCTAAGAAATCTGTTACGGATAATATCCTTTATAATAAACAGAAAGTGGCCATGCGACAGGTCTGAAATTGGATCACATCTTCCACCTCACTAATATTATGCTTTTATCCAAACATTAAATTATTGCCATATATAGTTGCTGAGAAATCTGTTACGGAAAATGTCCTTTACAATATAAAGGACAAACAAGTACATGCTCCGTAAAACAGGAAGAGGCCAGTCGACAGATCTGAACTTTGATCACACCTTGCAACTCACCAAGATCATATTTAAACCAAAATATTAAATCACTGCAATATACAGTTGCTGAAAAGCTGTTACGGAAAAAGTCTTTAACAATATAAAGAAGAAATAAGTACGAGCATCGTTAAACAAGAAGTGGCCATACAACAGGTGTGAAATTGGATGACACTTTACACCTCACCAATATCAGGCTTAAACCCAAATATTAAATCATTGCCATATATAGTTGATGAAAAATCTGTTACGGAATATAACCTTTACAACACCAAAGACAAATAAGTATGCGCATCGTTAAACAGGAAGCGACTATTCTACATGTTTAAAATTGGATCACAATGTACAACTCAACAATATCATACTAAAACCCACATATAAAATCACTGCAATATATAGTTGCTGAGAAATCTATTACGAAAAATTCCTTTACAACATAAAGAACAAATAAGTACATGCATTTTTGAACAGGAAATGGCCATGCAGCAGGTCTGAAATTGGATCACACCTCACAAATGACCAATATCATGCACAAATCCAAATATTCAACCCTTGCAATATACACTGTTTTTGAAAAATCTATTGCGGAAAATGCCCTTTACAATACAAAGGACAAATAAGCACATACGTCTTTAAACAGGATGTATCCATGGCATAGGTCTGAAAAAAAGGTCACATCTTACAGCTCATTAATATTATGCTTAAATCCAAACGTTAAATCATTGGCTTAAAAGTTGCTGATAAAATCTGTTACGGAAAATGTCCTTCACAATATAAAGGCCAAATGAGTAAATCCATCGTTAAACAGGAAGTGGCCGTACAACAGGTCTGAAATTGAATCACACATTACAACTTACCAAAATCGTGTATAATCCAAAATATAAAATCACTGGAATATACAGTTGCTGAGAAATCTGATACAGAAAAAGTCTTTTACAATATAAAGAACAAATAAGTGCGGACATAGTTAAATAAGAAATGGCCGTACCACAGGTGTGTAATTGGATCATACTTTACAATTCAACAATATCATGCTAAAACCCAAATATTAAATTTGTCCAGTATATAGTTGCTAAGAAATCTGTTACGGAAAATGTCCATTACAACATAAAGGACAAATAAGTACATGCATCTTTGAACAGGAAGTAGCCATGCAAGATGTCTGAAATTGGATCACAACTAACCAATATCATGCAAAATCCAAATATTCAATCCTTGCAATATGTATAGTTGTGGAGAATCTATTACGGAAAATGTCCTTTACAATATATAGCATAAATAAGCACATGCATCGTTAAACAGGATGTGGCCATGCGACAGGTCTTAAAAAGATCATACCCTACAACTCACTTATATTATCCTTAAATCCAAATATTTAATCATTGCCATATATAGTTGCTGAGAAATCTGTTACGGAAAATTTCCTTTACAATACAAAGGGCAAATAAGTATGCGCATCGTTAAACAGGAAGCAACTACATGACAGATCTGAAATTTGATCACCCAAATATTTTACCATCGCAATATATAGTTGCTGAGAAAGGACGGGTTGCGATAAGGCCTCTATTTGGCCCCCGGTTTAGGCGAAAATTAAATTTCACAAGACCAACAAATCTATGTTTTCTTTTTATATCTATGTTTGTACTTTGTAGAATTATTATTACTTTTCAGTTTGCACGCCACTTCTCTGCTCCTGAGACTGATGATAATGTACATTTTGTATATCTTACTGAACAATTAACATTACCCCTATGGCAAAATGTCGCTACTTACGTAAAAATTATGTACACATTACCTATGACGCGCATGGACTACCAGCAAAATATTTTTACTATAAATTGCATATAAAATAACCATTAAACCGTATGAAAATCTCGCTGATACTCTATGCGCGTCGTACTTAAAAATTTAAAAATTGTATCATTATTGCAATATCTACATTTCACCGCAATTTGAAGCTTATGTTGATGTTGAAGTATGACCCGTATGCGTAGCAAAAAAAAAAAAAAAAAATCATAGAACTTTACGCTTTTTATGTATCCAATTTATAGCAAAAATATTTTGTTGGTTATACAGGCGCGTCAACGTTGATTTTCTTATAATGTCCATATATCTAGGGACATTTTCCTTTAGTCCAAGTATAAAATGTACCTTAAGGTTCCCCGCATTTTCATCCTCTGAAACCCAGAAATGACCATCATTTTACAAAGAAGGGACATATAGCTACATAAAGAGAATACAAAATAATTAGTATGATAAAATTTTATTTTCAGCGAAACCAGGGGGCCAAAAACAAGCCTTATCACAACCCATCCTTTAAACAAAGTTGAAAAAAAATGTATTTCAACCATCAGCTCTGTAAAAATATAAAGTTTTTGCACACAGTATAGCATGCTTGGGGATAGAGATATCAAATTTGAAGAAAAAAACACTGTTGAAGTATTTTAAATTGCACGGAAAAGTCCAGAATTTCTGTATGCAAAATTTACATTAAGATGTTTTTCCTAAGCTGTTGTAACATTGTTATTTTTAGGCCTGATCTGATGCGAGTGATGATGTCTGTAGGAAATAATACAGCAAATAGTGTTTGGGAAGCCAACATTAAAGGCAGACCAAAAGTTTTACCAACCTCCTCAAGGTAAACAAATAAAATAGCAGAAAAAGTTAAGCATGTTTTGTTTGGAATGTCAGTGTTAAAGACCAACCAGAAGTATTGCCTTCCTCAACCAAAAACAATAAAAACAAAAACAGTGAATTGAAAGGTGGAGGAAAACTTTTATCCTCATCCTTAGAAACAAATAAAATAAGAGAAAGTATATAGGTAAACAGTGTATGCTGGAGAGTCCAGTGTTAAAGCTCAAGGAAATATTTACTCTTCATAAACAAAAACAAATATTGTTTTTGGAGGTCGATGTCAAAGATCAAGGGAAGGTTTTACCCCTCATTTTACGTTGAAATAAAAGTTCATCATGATAATATTTTGGAAGATGACTGGTTTGGCTAAATATTTTACGCTTTTCACAAAGACAAAAGTTTTTTACTATTCTCACCCCTAAAAGCCAAAAAAAAAAAAGAAGAAATTGTTTTTGGAACTAACGTCATAGGCAGACCCAGAGATTTATGCTTGCCATCAGTGTAAAGACAAAAAAAAGAGCGAATGGTATTATGCCAAATAAAAAAAAAGATCTGGTTCTCAGATGCCGCCCCCAAAAAATTCCCGCTGATGGGTCGTTTTTATTTGCTTGGAGAAAAAAAAAAATCCCCGCCGCAGA
>JAOXYI010140270.1:0-11675 GCA_028566495.1 Lithophaga antillarum | reverse complement strand
ACTTGATTCCACGGCACAAATATTACTGCTTCTCCCATGTAGCCGTTATTTATACGGAATTTGACATTTTGGGTGTACAATAGCATTCAGTAAGCGTGAACTAGCCAATTTCTCCGGCATGGTTGCAGACCACAAATTTTTATCTGTATTATATTAATATTAGTATCTGAAAATAAAATGAATTATTAGGTTTCAGAAATTCAGAAAACCTTTGCCTCCGTGACTAGGATCAATTAGAATGGGAAAAGGGTAAAATTACTCCGTTTTCCTCGTGAATGGAGCAAAATTGGAAAACATTGTGAAAAATACAAAATATACGAAAGTTGCCGTAATGTTTCCACAGTAATATATTAAAGAATTTATATCATTTACTCTTCAAGTATTTCTCAACATGAATAAAACGTTCAAAATACGTAATTAACACATTTCATTCTCTTCAAAGTTTAAATTAGCTTCCAGTATATAAAAATTCAAAAGGAATTATTTCTTACTGTAGGATACCATTATATTCAAAATTTGAAAGTAAGTTTGGTGTAAATTGTAATCCTTTTCATTAATAACAAAGATAGATAATTATCTTGTTTGAAGAATTAAAAGACGCTCCGTCTACTCCACCATTTTGATTGATAGCTAGAATGTTCAGAATTACATCATCTGAAATATTCAATGTATTTTTCTACTTTTCAGTATAACGAAATTTTGACTTCTCTATCACTTTTGAAATGAATTTTAAGAAGTAACCAAAGCTTTGAGCAGTATTTGTCTTCATTGTTGTATTGCTACAGAGCTATGGTTACATTCTCACTGTGTCTAAATATATTATATGAATATTAACCATTTATCAATTTTCCGAAATAAGATGCTACTTGAATGAAAAAGTTTAATCTGAAACACAAGTTCTTTATAAGATAATGAAAGAAAACATAAAACATGAAATTATTGTGTAATATCACACGCCAAGAAAAATAAAGAAGAGAAAAATACTATATCCCAAAAATAGAAAGAAATAGAAGGGAATCAGCTCATGATAATGCAATATTTCGGAGTAAAGGAGGTAGGGCCTAAATGAATTGGAAGATAAAGCATTTTAACCGGGAAATATGAAAATAATTCTCACGAGGTTTATGTCAGCAATGAGTAAGAACGACACAAATTGTATGTATAATTAAAAGAAAGGCATTTTATTATTAGAACGAAGATACCAAGAGATGCCAGTAACGAAATATATTAAAACAAACCGCATCACCACTTCAGACAAAAACTTTGAAAAAATGCAAACCATAATTGAAACAACAGGCAGCTGAGATATTGTACCGTCATACATAAATATATTAGTTTATATTTGTGGCGACCACTTGTAAATCTTAAGGTTTAAATCATGTGAAAATACTAATAATGATCACGTTACTGTTATGTCTTCTTCTTCTTAGTGGATTACGGTGGATTAGAAGAGGTTATTAATCTTAACTCTTACCAACAGTTTTATACAGGTTATTGATCTAATTTGCATGAAACTCAACAGTTCAATTTATTAAAGTAAGCGTATTTCAATTAGAAAACGGTAAAATCTAACTATATTTTTACCCTTGAAAGATAGGTAAAAGTCGTCAATCTGAAACTTGTTCAGATTCAAGTGACCAAACCACAGATATAATGATTCAGTATCTAACGTTTGTGGTAAATGCTGTATACATGTGGGGAAAGAGATATTTTTATCTCCAAAAATCATCGAAAAACTTCGTTTTTAATTGCTAAACTGTTTTGGTGACTTGAGTAAATCAAACGCTTAATCAGTCTGTTGTCAACTCTCCAGCGTCGAAGGTTTGTGTATTTTTGGCCATTTAAACCTTTTGTCTAACTTGGTCTTGTTAATTCTTTAATTAAATGAAGACAGGAGATTAAAGATGTAAGTAGGACAATCACATGCAGATAAATCAAATTCGTACTTGTATCAGTCGACATTAACATCGTAGTCTCAGCATCCATCGTGGTCTGATCCTCTATAAATAATATGAGAATATGCAATGAAATTTTTCTTACTTGTTTTTATCGTACATTTATGTTATAAAATCTTTCTGGGGAAATTTCATTATAGTAATTACCCATTTAATTAATGCATTAATACATACAAGTGTAATTGCTAAAACACAGATATTACTAATGTTTCAAAAACTGAGTGAGAAAAGCCACATGATTGAACAAAATATGAACGTCAACATAAATAAAAAATACAGAAATTTAGATCATTTAAATGTTAGAATAATATTTGTTAATATTCAGTGAGCTTCGCATATTAAAAGTCAAACACAAACACAAACACTAGATAAAAAGCTATTCAGCAACGAAACGGATTTTTAAGCTGAGCTGCCCGCCCTGTTACTGTACAATAGGCTAGCATACATTATAGAAGGCAGGTAAGGCAAAGCAGTATTTGAAAAGTAAGAAGTTACAGCGTTTATATCAGATTTAACTGAACCAACAAAAGTACAAGTACAAGTACTCCTTGGAAAAGAACATTCTTTGAGGATTTATATAAGCTTCTCTTTTAGTTAAACAAACTCCTGCACCTAAAAAACTAATTAAAAAAAAGCAAAAACAGTAACTGCTAGATGTCCTTATTTCGATGTCGAATGACCGTTCTTTCGAGTTAAGCGAATTATCCGATGTAGAACAAATGAGTTTTTGCTGTATATTTTGATACTAGGTAAGTATTTTATAAAATATATATGGTATACTATGAATAAATTTTTCATCCAATTATTGTTTTTTTTTCACTTTCCTTAATAAGCAAAGCAAAGATACAGATTTGTTGTGACAAGCTCATGCAGCTTAACACAAAAACGTACTTGTAGCAACGGATGTCGTCGATTCTGTAGTTGTTTCAACGTCTACAAATAGCACATATGCATGACTACATGTAACCTTATAATTTTTGTTTGAATATACATATAACAGCACTTATCACTTTACAGTGACAAATATATAGCTCAAACATATCATTACTCAAGCAAATGTGTCATAATTCTAGTAAACACATCGAAATATAACCCCATCACCTTTTTTTTTCCTTTTAATGTGTCATACTGTTCCAGAAGCTGAAATCTTTTTTAAAAACTTGCTTTAGAACCGCAGACAGTTTTATTCTCCGAGTATTCGTATGTTAAAGAAAACATATCTACAACATAGTGCAGAAACGAACAATAGTGCAGAAACGAACAAAAGACAAAATCTTCAAAAAGTGAATTGTTGCCATAAACGTTTTGGGAGTTAATTATTTATGACATGCAGTTCTCATATATAGGGAGATTTAGGAGGCTATTTTATAAAAGAAGTAGAATATAAATACCCATCAATAAATTGAACAACACTGATCATTGTAACATCAAAGAATTAGATCCTACAGTAATAAAGAAATATAATGTAGATGGATAAAATACGTGTCATTCCTGAGGCCTATACCCAATGTTACATCCTCATTATAATGTCAAAACAACGCATAAAGTCATTATAAGTTGAATTTGGACAAAAAAAATCAATCAATCAATCAATCAATCAAATGATGAAAATATCATATAAAAACTATATTGATTATTAAGTTATAACAATAGGCAATATTCTAATCACAGAACCATTACCGGTTTGTGAAAGATAAACTTTAAAGTAAATTTTAAAATATTTGTTGAATATTTAGTCATATTTGAATACAGCTTTTAAACACGTATTTGAATAATAATATCACAATAAAAATGTAAAGCTCAGATAATAATGAGTACTTGAATATACCTTTTGTTACTTTCAAAATTTGTACTGATTATTGCAAACTGTGCATGTGGACAGAGTGAGATATATTGCCTATGGGGGTACCGTCATTCATCGGTGTTTTTGACACCAATGGTACATGTACCACATTTCATTTTTACGACAAATGTTTTCTGAAAGTCCAAAAACAGATACGTAAAATAAGCCAAAGTATAGTCGTGAGGTATATGGCGAATTTAAACGTCTTTAATAGAGCACCTTTTCACTTTCGTCGCTCTACTAAAATGATTATTTCAGTTTCTTGATATGTTATTACTAGTCAACTGTATTTAATAAATTACATATAAATAAAGGATTTTGGAAACTTGAAATGTACTCCTTTGTTACTTCGCATAGAAAGATCAATTATACCTCCGAATGATTGAAAAGTTTTATACTACAATCGTACGTAACGAGATTTTAATTTCATTGACCCCCTAATAAGAAAAAATGTTTAAAATATGTTTACAATATTAGAAAAGTTAAGTTGACGCTCCATACTTTGAAAAAATAAACCTGAAATTAGCTCTTTCATTATTCAACATAGAAAAAGATATATAAACATAAATTAAATCTTTAATATTAAGCTGCATACGAGATTTTTTACAGGTCAGGACAATATTTTCCTTTCCGTTGGATGTTACAGTACTTCCATTTTCTTCGTCTGCGGTTTTATAAATCTCTGGCGTCAGCAAATTCTCTTTACCAGTGTAAAGCAAACTTAGTCAGTCCGGAATTTTCAATGCAATATCACATGCATATTTACATAAACGATGACTATTGTAAATAAATAAATAAATAAATGAAGAAAAGAAAAGAAAAATCCACTGCCTATATGTATCTATATAGATCAGGGTAACCCAGTATGAAATGGATAGTGTAATACTTGCAAGATGCGTTTATATATGAACGTTTATTCATACCAAAATTAAACTATAGTCATTAAGGATTATTGTTCTGTCAAAGCGACCAAAGAAAAGCTTGATGAAATATTACTACACAAGATCCATCCTAATGTGAAGTCTTGTACAAGAATATCGTGTCACAGAAATGAATATAAACTGAAAACTTGAACAAAGTCACTAGGGCATAAATTGTAGCTCATATTGATCAAGTAGGAAATGGAATATTTAGTACACCTCATGGTACCTCCATATCCGTAATCGCATAATTGTACAGGTTATATTAGCTGAGAAATAGACGTAAACGTAAACCGTTATTCGAGTAATTAGAGCGTGAAATATTAGCCATAGTGACCAAATTGCAATAAACTTCAGTAATACTACCCAACGTACATTCAGGTATGGAGTTTCGTTATCATTGAAAGTATTCTAACCAGAAATGGACTTCACACAAGACTTAAACCCCATTCGCGCAATATATAGGTCACACAAACCAAAAATGATGCAGATGTATTTGAAAGATGTTATGTAGAGCTATCGTAGATTCCTTCCATGTGAAGTACTGTACCATACATAGTACCCGAGAAGTAGACCTGAATATAGGATATAATATTGGTATATTTCCTTGTATAACAATTGTATACCTTACTTTCATTAGTATTACAAAGCAAAAATATAAATGTTTTTGGAAAGTTCATGCATCAAACTCTTAACTTGTTTGTTGTTTGAATATATATCTGTAGATAAAGATATCTTTACAGTGACATGCTTATAGCAGTCTGACAAATGTATTGGTACTGTACACACGCATTTATCAAAGGTCTTGGAAACACATCAAAATAAAACTCCCATACATTACCATATGTCGTATTTTTCCAGAACGTTAAGTTCATGTAATGATCTTAGGAATCAGAGGTGAATTACTGGTATGTTAACGAAAACATATCAAAAATGAATAAAAACTACTTGTCAAAGAAATGGTGAATGGTGGCCATAACGTTTAGGGAATTACAAGTAGTCCGAATATGCTGAGTGTGATGGAAGAGTACTGATAAAGAATAACTATGTGCTCAGGCGATGGTGATAATATTATCAAGACAATGAGAAAAACAATACACACTGACTATATAAACTAATAATACAGATGGTATGAAATTTGATATTTCATACAATTTATTATTAAAATATCCTCTCTAAAACTGTAATGACATTTTTTGCATAGTTTTAAATCAAAACATTTACCTTAGGAAACGTTACATGATTTTGTCTAGCTCGTACATGTATTGCCTTCTGTATGATTCGTATATAAGCTGACATTTAAGAAATGATTCAGCGATTTGCTTGTCAAGAAACAGTCAAAACCACGAAAGAAACTGTATAAAAATAACAATTAAAAGAGAATGTATCCAACACACAAAATAGAAGTTTATCAGAATTCCGGAAGAGTAGGATCATACATATCGAATGGTATTTTTCTGACCACTGATAATATTCTGTAGCAGTATTTTGCAGAATGAACGTTTACACAGTATTAGACAATTACAATTACATGGAGATGCCTTAAAACAAAGAAACAAAAACAAAACAAAACAAAAACAAAAATAAGCAAATTAAAAAAGAATCATGAATCTGTATTTTTCATTCATGCTGTAGACAAATGATTAAATGTGTAATGAACAGGATGTCAGAAATATGAACCTTTAGTTTGCTATGTTTTGTTGAACAAACCTGACAGACGCACAGAAGCTAATTACCTGCGTTAAGATAATGACATCTCAGTATATGAACAAAGACGTAGATGCTACAGTTGTCAAGCTAAAAGTATGACAGACATGATGCTAAATTCCCGCACCAACTGTTACATCTCACAACAAAATATAAAAGATCATAAAATTAGATATAGAAAGGAGATATAAGTTTATTTTAGGACAACTCATGGGCATATTTGTTAACATCCTACTTACCAGTTGTATGTAATAACTAAATGCAAATATAGGCTTAAGTGGGTCCATACCGCTAACCTGATTATCAGCTTGGTTATAAGAATATTCCACCAACCTAATTTTCCAACTGACCCCCTATAGAGCACAAAATTTTGGATTTCAGAATGGAAAGAAAACACACTTTGTAAAGAACCTTAAAATGATCATATCACAAAGACTTCTTTTAATTATCTTTTTTTTTTTTTTTTTGGTAGAGGATCATCTTAAAAACATTATGATAGCATTACAGTTCCATTGATCGTGTGGTTTCTGACCTGTGGATTGTGCAAATTTTGGCCGATCAGAACACATTATTCGCCCTGGCAGCCATATTGAATTTCTTATCAGCTCTAAAAGTCTATACTTTGTATAGAGCCATCCACGAAATCTTTTTGTCATGTTTGCAGACAAAAGGACTTTTTAGACATTTACCGTTGTCCTATGTTAACTTATACTTTAGTCTCGGCCATCTTGGATTTCCGATCGGCAGTTAAAATATAAACTTGGTATAGAACCATCAAGGAAACATTATGACATTCCAATTCTAACGATCATGTGGTTTCTGAAAGGAAGATTGCTGAGATGTCACCCAATGCATTATTCACCCTGGCGGCAATGTTGAATTTTCAACTGGCATCAACAGTAAAACTTTGTAGAGGACTATGCAAGGAACATTTTTGCTGTTTGCTTCCATTCTCTATGTAGTTTCAGACAAAAAAGGTTTTGGACATTTACCACTGGATCCTATGTTAATTTTTTCCCGTGATGACGACCATCTTGGATCTCGGCACCAAAATACAGGACCATCTAAGAAGCATTATGACATTATTACAATTCCATTAGCCATGGGGTTTCTGACAAGAGGATTGTTGAAATTTCAGCCTATCAGAACACATTATTCTCCCTGGCGGACATAGTGAATTTCCGATCGACACTAAGAATATAAACCTTGTAGAGGACCATCCAAGAAACATTGCTGCCAAGTTTGCTTCCATTGTCTAATGTGGTTTCTTCAAAAAAGACTTTTTCGACTTTTCCATTGAAAGCTATATTAAATTTGTCCTGCGGTTGCGGACATCTTGGATTTCCGATCGGCATCAACAATACAAACTTGGTGGAGGACCATCTCGGCAATATTATGACAACATAATAATTCCATTGACCATATGGTATCTGGCAAGAAGATCGTTGAAATGTCAGCCAATCAGAACACATTATTCTCCGTGACGGCCATGTTGAATTTCCAATCGACAATAAACTTTGTAGGGGACTATCCAAGAAACATTCCTGCCAAGATTGCTTTCAATCAATTCGCTGATTTCAGAGGAGAATACTGAAATGTGAAAAATTAACGAAGACGACGGAGAGCGACAACGGACGCCAAGTGATGGCAATAGTTTACATGACCCTTTGGGTCAGGTGAGCTAAAAAAAAAGCGATAAAAATATTTGAAACCTTAGTCGTAATAAGAATGATATATTGTATGAGGCTTAATACAACTATCAGTCAGTTTTTCAGCTATATCATGAATCTGGAGTAAAACACATAAGGTTAGAATCAGATGGATCTTCATTTTAGCAATCGTTTAATTTCAGGAGCGAACTTAAACCTTAGAGGTGATAGTCATCTTTACGTGTAAATGTGATTAACTGCCTATACCATTCACAATCGAGACCTCTAATAGCAAATTGCAGAATTCGTTTATTATTTTTTTTAATTTTATTACGATGTATTTGTATTTTATTCGTTTTGAATTTTTATGTTTGTTCTTGGTATTGTTTAATCTACATTTTAACTTACAAGGTTTCAATTTACTTTTATAAAACCTTAATCATTAAGAAATATTTAATTTGTTATAACTTTGTAGAAATTAAATAGAATTATAACATGAACAATATAATTTGTCGCGAGAAAAGCAAAAGCATCTTTTCATTCCCATTTGTTATATATCGTTGAAAATCTAACTTTTTGCCTGTTCTGAATTTCAAGTTGAAATTTTGAGTTTGCTTGAAATGAAAATTTCCCCAAGGCCGTAATGCTAATTCTGAACGAGCATTCCGCCACACCGAATTTTGAGCCCGGAGTAACCTATCTTTTACAACTGTATAACTATTATTTGTATTTTAGCTAACGTTCAATGTGATTGTATTAAGGAAAAAAGATGTTTTAAATCAATACGAATATCAAAATGTTTTTGAAATAAACTTAAAAGCTTGCTCTGAAACAAGAAAATATGCTTCTAGACAGTCGAATTCCTTTAGTCAGATAAAAATAACATAGATGGGTAATGGGGAAATTTTGTTCCTTTAATCTGCAAGTAATGACTTTATGTCCATACAATAGGTAAAAACCTAGCTTCTGAATTTGTTTGGAACTGTAATTATTTTTGTAAATTGAGAATTATCAATTTTACAAGTGGCATATTTTACTGTTTCTACTTTATATTAGTTTTCGTAGCCAGTAAAATCTATTTAATTTCTCGCGTATAAATAAAAATAATATATTTTTGCTACACCTGGAAATCATTCCTCTTCTAGTTTATTGTCTTAAAAGTTACAACAATTCGAAATTGTACAGGTTTGCAACAGTAAAACGTAGACATTTTCGCCTGAACAAATGTATAGCTATAGAGTTCGATTAACTCATAATGTCCTAATTTATATTAAAAAATTCTGATGAAATCAAACAACATAATTACCTATGTTAAAACATATCAACTGAAATAAATTTCAAACGGTACTTTGGTGCTCTTATATATATCATCAGCAGTGATTACCCAGGTCAATACGAAATTATTTATATACAAAAATCAACACAGTGTTAGAATTAGATTAATGCTGACAAATTTTTGTCTTTCCATCAGTGGGATTCAAACTCATTCCGTCGATTCACCTTTGGCACAAAATCCCCTGCACCATGTCCATCGCCCTAGACCGCTCGGCTAATTCCACTATATAAAAATATAGCTTCATTAACCGAAGTGTATCCTGTTACGTAGATCAAATCTAGAGATAGACATACAAATGTAGTACATGATGTACATGCGTGTGCGATGGTATGTGTTTCTTATTTCTCTTAATTTGACAGCAATCTAATTCAGCTATTCATGATACAAAATGTATACTGCACAGGATGACAAGAAATTTGATCATACAGCCAAAGTAAATAAAATATTTTTCTACAAATTCCTATGTATGTGACAACCGTACAATACATCGTTTCCGGAAGCATCGGGCATACAAGGTCAGAACTAAATTATTTATATACGTCTAAAAATTAATGCAAACAGTCTTAGAATTAGATTTATTACCTTTGGCACTAAATTGCCTGCATCATGTCTAGCTCCCTAGATTTGGTGCCAAAGGTGAATCAACGGTACGAATTCGAATCCCATTGAGGGAACGACAAAAATTTGTGGGCATAAATCTAATTCTAACACTGTTTGTGTTAATTTTCAGAAGTGTATATATACTTTTTCCTACAGCATGTACAGTGTTTGCGATTACATTTCTAGAATGAAAGTAAACGCTTTACATTACTTTAACACGTTTATCAAAGGCGATAATAAACAACATATTGATATTTAATTTGAAAAGTGTGTTGTTGAAGGTTATCAGTAATTTTTACCTGTCTGTCTGTATGATAACAAAAAGCCATTCTTCACTACTTGATTATCAGAATGAAGTAAAACCGTGAAACTGTTTCCTGTACTTGTGTATGTTTGTGTTGGGTTCCATAAATCTTCTACACACAGTTTTGCTGTTGTTGTCCCTGTAGGTAAATAGGGAATACATAACTGAAGACTACTTAGGTACATATTTTGTACAACAAAAGCATATGCGATGCATTTATGTTTATCAAAGGAAAAAATAAAACGACTGAAGTGAAATATATGGCTCTTCTTTATTCTTTCGATCATCTAATTATGAAATTATCTTTGTCCGTTTCTTATTGAAAACCTCTTTTACAGCTATCAAGGTCATTGATAAAAAATAACTTCGTCTTTTTTACAAGTTAGTGTTTGTTTATTTCTGTTTCTCAAATACTTTAGATTGGCAAACAGAACATCGCTTGTAGTTGTACCACATCATGTAATCAAATGCCCATCGACAAGAAATAAATTCATTATAAAATCAATTGCTGGGGATCATATGCTTAGACCGTTCTTAGAGTAAGCTGTACCATAATGGACTGATTGTAAGTGCATAGTAGGTTATTGTATATAGTGTAAAACCGTAAGTCGCTTTAGTTATTTCTTTTTACAAGTGTATGCGTCAACCGACAGTTATTCAAAATCGTGAACTATATTATTCGCGTGTTTCTTTACAAATAAACTGTTTCGTCGTTTACTTTAAACTATTTTGCTGAATTATTTTGTAAACTTTTGTTTTCGTTTTATATGGAAAAACTACAGATTTAACATGTACACTTGTGTACATTCATATTGAAATTGGTGAAGTACAGCCTACATGTATATTGTACTGCAATATGTTCGTTTTCCTTAGTCTAACGAAAAGGTACTTGAGAACTGCATGGTTTAAATTCTGCTTTTCTTTGGGTTGTTTAATCAACAAAATGTTTAGTTTCGATTAATCCCGAAAATGAAATATAGGCGAAAGAACAAAACAACTAACAAAAAGTAAATGATATAAAAAATTATTTTTCTCGAAAAAACTTTTTTTCTGCAGCGTACTTTAACACTAAATGTGATGTATCTAGAAAAGACACCTAAATACTGTTCTGACAATAAAACTATAATTTGGTCCAATGAATGTATTTTTTTGTCTGTGTATAAATACCTGATTCCTGGATTTCTAAGTAGTCAAAAGAACAAGACCCATCGTTCTCAATATGCATAAATTTTAGTTCTATATAAACGTTAGCGCTAGAGTCCGTTGTAGTTATATACCATGTACAATCTGTATTTCTACATATAAGAAAAGTAATACGTAAATTATAAATGGATAAATTAAAATAAAATAGAACATTTATC
>JAOXYI010140160.1:0-11675 GCA_028566495.1 Lithophaga antillarum | reverse complement strand
TTCCTCGTTCCCGATGTTGCCTATGTCCTCGGATTGTTCCACCTTGAATGCTCCTTCGGTTTTCTCTCGCCTTTCATGTTAAACTATGTCCAGCATATATTTACTTTTACATGGGAAGTTATCTGTACTAAATGACTGGCCTTCCCTGTCATTGTTTTGTGGACAAACTTCCCTTTAACTGGTTACTTGATCTGAATTGAATGTTTAGTAACTTCAGTGGTGGAACATGAAACCAAACTGATGCAGTAAGGGGGTGCAGAGTGTGGATCAGGAAATGCTTACACTTCCGGAACACCTGATTTCATGCTCAGTATTTATGAGATTTTGAGTTGCCATTTGTATTGTTTGTATCCCTAATTTTGTTGTGTCCCTCCTATAGTTGTCCGTGTCCCTCCTTTTGTTGTTTGTGTCCCTCCTACTGTTGTGGCCCTTCTTTTGTTGTTTATATCCCTCCTGTTGTTATGTCCCTCCTTTTGTTGTTTATGTCTCCCCTCTTGTTGTTTGTGTCTCTCCTATTGTTGTTTATGTCCCCCCTTTTGTTGTGTCCCCCCTTTTGCTGTTCTTGTACCTCGTTTTGTTCTTGTTCTTGTCTGGATGTATCAACATATGGCTTCTGAATGCTTATGTAAATATAGCACAAGTACTCTTAAAATTCAAATGCGGAAAAATATTCGAGTACCAAACAACATCAATAATTCACTCAGGTGTTACTTTTTGGACATTCGTGAATATTCATATGTTGTTCTGTTACTTGATGTATATTTTTCCATATTTGACCTGCAAGAGTAGTTATTTGGTTTATTACACAGATTTTTACAAAAATATTGCTGACATTATGAGGATTCCCATTTCAGTTTTCATACACGCAACTGTGACAATGTTGACGATGGCAATTGTTGCAACATCACTGGAGTGAAAATAATACTATTATTTCATTGCTATCTATGAAATAACGTGCTGTATCCATCTTGTAAACAATGACAATACCTGATCACTTGATGTACACTATGGGTATAATGTTTCACTAGGAAAAAACAATTGATATATTCTTTAAAAACAAGATTCATGTTGTATGCAATGACACTGTGTAACATGCAACTTCATGCAAATGATAATCTGAGTTAGCTTACAGCAAAGCCTGGATTAAGGAAAAGTCAGCATATAGCAAAGCCTGGATTAAGGAAAAGTCAGCATATAGCAATGCCTAGATTAAGGAAAAGTCAGCATATAGCAAAGCCCGGATTAAGGATAGGTCAGCCTACAGCAAAGCCTGGAGTAAGGAAAAGTCAGTATACAGCAAAGTCCTGGATTAAGAAGAAGCCAGCATATAACAAAGCCTGGATTAAGGAAAAGTCAGCATATAGCAAAGCCTGGAAGAAGGAAAAGTCAGTATAGAGCAAAGTCCTGGATTAAGAAGTCAGCATACAACAAAGCCTGGATTAAGGAAAAGTCAGCATACAACAAAGCCTGGATTAAGGAAAAGTCAGCATATAGCAATGCCTAGATTAAGGAAAAGTCAGCACAGAGCAAAGCCTGGATTTATGGAGAAGTTAGCATAGAGCAAAGCCTGGATTTATAGAAAAGTCAGCATAGAGCATAGCCTGGATTAAGGATAGGTCAGCATATAACAAAGCCTGGATTAAGGATAAGTCAGCATAGAGAAAAGTCTGGATTAAGGAAAAGTCATCACAGAGCAAAGTCCTGGATTAAGGAAAAGTCAGCATACAGAAAACTGTGGATTAATGAAAAGTTGGCACAGAGCAAAGCCTGGATTAAGAAAAAGTTAGACAAACAGATAATTTTTAGTCAACTTTGTCACAGTTGAAATGCTGTTCAGACATGAAAAAACTATATAAAAATTATGTGCTTCAGGTTGGTTGGTTGGTTGTTGGGGTTTGTCATCACTTTCATCAAATTTTCAGCTATATCGTGACTACCAGACTTACTGGGACAGGAAAGCCTCGGCAGCTATCCAGCTGAACTGGTGAAACACCCGACGTTGGAGAGTTGTCTGGAAACCTTAACACATGAATAGGGGCGAGCTGGATTTTAACCCACAACAGCACTGTTAGGCCAATTCAAATTAATGTGTAGATTTTCATCCACCTTGACAAAAAAATATGGGGTGGGCTGGAGGATTGTATTTTTTATTATTTTATTTTATTCGCCATTCACAAATTGTGTTTTTTGTTGCCAATGTGAGCAGTTATCCATGCATTGTTCAGTTCGTCCTGTGGTGGCTTATGATCAATTTCTCCATTGCTTGAAAAATATTTTTGCCTGAATCAGTTTTATGACACAGACACGACAAATACCTGGAAATCAAAAATTTTAAAAATAAAAAATTATAGGCAGGCTGATTTCAGACGGGTGGGCAGGGATGAAAATCTACAAATTAACTTGAATTGGCCTTAGGCTTGTGGTTATGAGTCAATGACCTTAACCACTCAGTGACCAAAGCCTATGTGCTTCAAGAGGTACTTTGATCAACAGTTTATGTACAACAATCTTTAGTTAGAAAATAAAATGTTTATTTCTGTATAAAATATATTCTATTAATTACAGTATGATACAAAATATAAAACTAATTATTGCACAATACAATACATGTATATGCCACGTTCAATATTTGGCTTAATGCACCTCTTAAAAGAAGTTTACATATAACAATACTTTGCTTCATACAACTGTATTTAGAATAAGGTACAAGTATTTTATGTTAATGCCCACTATAGTTCAAATAAACTGGTAAGTATTTCTCCAGAAACTTTTGTATCACCTGGTAACAGCACACCAGTGTATCACCTGGTAACAGCAAATTTCACAAGCTAAATGTGGTTTACATTTTACAAAATTCTAATAGTGGCCATTAATGCTTCTTAGATCAGTGATTAAATCTGAAGTTTGAAGACATATTTATCTAAA
Organism: Lithophaga antillarum; assembly: GCA_028566495.1. Classification (NCBI taxonomy): domain Eukaryota; kingdom Metazoa; phylum Mollusca; class Bivalvia; order Mytilida; family Mytilidae; genus Lithophaga; species Lithophaga antillarum. The sequence continues at coordinate 8,750 of JAOXYI010140160.1, read as the reverse complement.
AACATCAATTTTTCCACTCTAAAGGATGAAACCCCTAGGAACATTATTGCTATTTCTGAACATAAATACATTTTTAGAGCTCACTGCCTATTAGGAGTGTTCACAGAAGACTGATTACAATTTAATGCGGATACATAATTTGAAATGGAAAATTAAGAAATCTTTAAAGTTTCAATTCAAGCTTCTTAGACGAGGAACCCATGGTTGAATAAAAAGCATTAAATGAAGATAGTTAAGGTACCATGAAAATTTCATAACAATTCAATCAATTTATAGAAAACTTCTGTTTTGAAAAAAAAAAAAAAACCAAATCTTTGAGAGATATCCCTACTATCTTTAAATCTTAATTTAAATAATGTCATTTTCAAAGCTTTAAAGGCGGATTTTTTCAGTTGTACAGTTGATCAGTGAAACCCCTAACCTTGGGTAGGTGTCTGGAAAGCTGAACACATGAAGTGGGGTGAGCGGGACTCAAACCCAAGACAGGGGTGTTAGGCTAGTGGTTATGAGTTGACTTCCTTGACCACTTCACCTCTCAGGAAAAAACAGTAACACAGAGATTTTCTTTAAATTGTGAGAGTTTTTATCAGTTCTTAAATTCATTAAAGTTATGAAGATAAAAACAACTTTCTTTAAAAACAATAACTCTATCTGAGGATAGTGAATCTGATGATGGAACATATGACCTCTATATCCCACCTCTCAGCAACTTTTATTGCATATGAGATAGGAACATAATTCAATTTGCAGTCATAACATTTTACTATCCATGACATTTTTTGACTGAAGATAAATGTTAACTCCCATATCATCAGAAAGTCTAACTGCAACAAGAGAACAGCCTCTAACCTATATTTTACCTATTACTTCAAAGTAGGCAACACAACCATCAATTCTTTATATCATGAACAGATTTCTGTCTACAACCAGTAAAAAATATAAATGGTTTGGTAAAAATATAAAAAAAGTGAAGAAAATAGACAATGTCTAAATGGAATATTACTTAATATCAAATATTATCAAAATAAAATCACCAAAAATCCATTTTTATTTTAAAAAGAATAGGAACAGACCCATAATATTTTGCTAAAAATATTTTCCCCCATAGTCTAATAAAAACTAGTCAAAGGTCCATCGCTAAAGCGAAGCTAATCCCCTCAACTCATGTGTAAATCATACAAGATGAATCCACTGACAAAACATTGCTGATCTATAACTTGTAGTGTCCTAGATCCTCACCTGAACACAAAACTAAACCCAAGCCACTGATGTGTAATATTTAGATCATGCCGACCCAGTTGTGGTCTAATTCTTCAGTATTATCCAAAATGTATCTACAGATGAAATATCATTGCTCTATGACTTGTAGTATCCAAGATCCTGACCTTAACACAAAACTTAACCAGAGTCACGAACATAGACGAATGGACGAATGGATGACGGGCAAAACGCTATATCCCCATGCAAACTTCATAGGGCGAGGGGATAAAAATACACTGATGGAAAGAACAAAGATGGTTGGGGAATGGCATCACAAACATGCCACTACATTTAGCATGTTATAATAAAGAGCTGAGCATAAGCATGATGATGCTGCTCCAGCAAGTACACTTAAACGAATATTGAAAATTGGCCCTATCGACACCTTATATCTCAAAAATGGAGCAATTTTTATAAATACAAATGTACTGTCGAACAACTAGTTAAAGGTCTTGAGACAAGAAATTTGATGTTAAAAAACTGCCTCAAAATTAGATTCAAAATAAAAAATCCCTATATCATATGAAAATAACTGAAATCTGTTCCCTCTGTCCCTTTTATCTCAGAAACTGAAAGACTTACACAAAATCCATTCCTATACTTCTGAAAGACCTTGCCACACTGAATCCAGTGAAAAACAAATTGCTTCAATTATGATATGATCAAAATAAAATAAAGAGCTCTGCTCAGGGACCATGATATACAACCGCAGCAAGTTGACCAAAGGCTTCTTCTCAATCAATGGATACCAATACAAGTGTGGACACAGTAATTTGTTTGTCCTTTCCACAAGGAGTTCACCAAAAAAAAAAACTGCATCAAAATTGGACCAAAATTAAAAAATCTATATACAGAAATTAAAAAACCCCTTTTGGCCCCTTTTTTCAAAAACAGTAGGGGCCAGAACCCCTACTACCAACCCTGACATGAAAATCAAGAAACAAAACCGCATCAAAATCAGTTAAAAAATTCAAAATTTTGCAAAAATTGAAATTTGGCTCCTTTGACCCCTAATATCCCCGAAACTGTAAGATTTACATAAAATTCGTTGGTATACTACTGAAAGGTTGTGCCACAAGGAATCCAATGAAAAAAACTGCATCAAAATATGATCAAAAAAATAAACCAATACACAGAAATTAAAAAAAAAAAATTGGTCCTTTTTTTAGAAAACTGTAGTGGCCAGAACCTCATTATCAAACTTGACCTGCATTTTGTATCAAAGAACATTGTGTTCAAATATTAAAAGAATCAGTCTTCGGAAACAAAAGTTAGAGCACGGAAACCAACTGTCTATAGACACCCACGACAACAGACCCACACCATAATACTTCCACAAAATTTTTGTGGTCGTATAAAAAATCCACAGAAGAAAATCAAAAAGTCCTTCTGGCCCTTTTTAAAAAAATGGTAGGAGGCAGAATCCCTATTATTGAACTTGACCTGTATTTTGTGTCAAGGAACATTCTGTTAAAGTCTCGTTCATTGGGAACTAAAGTTACAGCACTGAAACCAATTGTCCACAAACAACAACAGACCCATACCATAATATGTCTCCATATTTTTGCTCCTATGTAAAAATTGCTCCCAACAGTTAAAGTACTCCCACATAAATAATATCAGATTTAGAAATCCTAAACACCAGAGAATAGTTCCCATCTAATGTTTATTCATCATGTGAAAAAGAGCAAAAATATCAACATATGGCCACAATGAATTAATTCTTTGATTTTTGTCCCTGCCTGCTCCTATTTTTTTTTAAATACAGATATTTTTTTTGTTTTGTATTTTGAAGAAAATGTGCCAATTTTTCCTCAACTTTTGGCATTTTCAATCAAAATAAATATCAATAAAATTTGCCCGTCTGACCCTATTTAAAAAAAAATTGGATTAAAATCTAATAATTTATTGTGGCCTAACAATTCTTTACTAAAAATAATGTGACAAGCAACTACACAAATTGCTATTCCCCATTCCCAATGGATTAACCTCAGCAAAATGTTCTACATGCAGATTCACATACATGTACATGTATACTATGGAAATTCTCTAAACCTACCGCTGCTTGGCCAAATAGTATGGCAAGTTCGGAGGGTCATGTAATAAGTAATATAAGTATTTGGGCCTATTTGCGTGAGAGAAAGGTTTCAATGTACAGCATCTCTAATGACAGAAAGTGTGTTCTTATAATCTCACTTCCAGTAACCTCACATCATAGGAGATAAAAAATGTTCAAACACTGTTCAACAAAACAGAGCATTAGATAGTGATTTTAATTATCATACAAACCATTCGGTAAATGTCTTCTGTCCCCATGACACATTAGTTTGACTTTTTCAAACTTGCCTTTTCTGTACAGGACAATAATGATTACCAGTGTTATTATTACAAAGACAATGGCAGCTACTACACCAATTCTGTTAAAATATAAACAGACATTATCAGTAATTAAATCATTGTTGTGATGTCAGCCCATTCATCAACCGTGGATTATTTTCCTAGAATCCACACTTCTTAAGCTTATTTTTAAATAGTACTCACCTCATGATTTTTCCAATATAAACGCTTTTATCGGTTTGAATGTGTAGCTGTCAAAAACGTTGTTGCAGTATTTTTGCTATCTCTTTACCCTCGGTGAGATTGGAACTACTAACTTTCTTGTAGTTTAATATAGTGGATTTCCTTTTCATGCCTTTCTAACCACTGAGCCACGGACTGCACAGTGTTAAACTGTCAATTTAGCATAAATAAACTTCCCAACAGTATTTTCAATATACATGTATATCGATGTAATATTTGTATATAGTAAGAAACATACAATGTTAATAAATTATTATGTTACTTATACATATATAAAAAAAATATTTCAGCTTTATTAAGAAATTATATGTATAGAATATCTTAGTCTGAATACATCATAAACATACGTTTATATATGTGAAATAGACCAATTAATACCATGTCATTCGTAGCCGCGTGGTTACGCATACCTTCAATGCATGATTTTGTGAGAACGACTTGACTGTCGATGGTTCGATCCTAGCTATGCGCCTTAAATTTTTCATGCAAGAAACGTTTGTGTTTTTTCATAACATATTATTTAGTAGTTGACTATATCAAACCAGTGATAAATTGAGAAAACTTCTCAAATGTAATTAGATTTGTGAATAGAGAAGACGACACAACAATGGTTTAAGTAACGGATACAATGGATAAGTGTGAATTCGTTGAAAACAATCCACTCACCTCGTGGATTCTTTTCTACGAATCCACACTTATCCGTTGTATCTCCTATACGTAATGTATGTCAATAATGTACTTCTCTGAAAATTTTCATTGAAAATTTCAATTAGATGTCAATCCAAGAGAAGTTATTGTACCTTAAAACAATTAAAGGTCCTACGATTCACGTACGTTTGTCATGCTTAATACTAGTTGACAAACTATATTGAATATTGTCGACGCTTACTTGCGAATTATACTTAATTTTCAGTGAAAGTCACCAAGATATAGGAAAAAGAGATACGTGTATACTAAGCAAATATAGAGGTAATATTGATGGTTAATTTAATACATGTTCATTTTTCTCTAGGTATTTCAAAGACATACTTTATTTTCCTTGATCATTTTTTTTTCATGGTGATTTTTTGTGTGGACGTTTATAAACTATATTAAATATGATATGTATATATCATAGTGATGTCAAAATCTTTTCTGTAGCCACCTGAGGAGACTATTATCCTTTTGCCTGAGTCAGTGTATGTTTCCAAACATCGTAGTCCTTACTTGTACTTCAGTGTACTACTCTTACACCATGAAATAAATACGTTTTAGATTATATCCCTGTAGTACGTATCTTCACTTGTACAACCTTGTTCTATGTTAAGATTCAAAGCAACATCGTTTGCGTGAAATCGTGTTAGACCTAACAAGATGCAGGCAAATATATGAAAACACGAAAAAAAGAACAATCTGCACTCACTCACCACAAAAACGTGGACGGTTATAAGTATCGTGTTTAAATCATACCAAATAAGGCAATTCAACTAAAAACATTGAAAAATAAAATCACATAAAAGTGACAACACAAGCTAACTTAGATTGAGACCAAGGATATCGATATTGTACGTATCTCTTTGCTACAACCGGATTACATGTGACCGAGAACTATTTGCAGTTCTAACTATATTAATGCGTAATGACTACATACATTGTATATTGCTCATAAATTTACATGTACAGATATTTAGTGAATATTTTTTTTTTTTTTGTAAAGAAAGAAATAATTATCCATAAACAATATCTTTTTCTTTTTCTTTTTTTTCTAGGACGCTGCGTGAAAATACTGACAGAAAATTATAGGTATTTTATAGAAAACTGTCACAACGTTGAGTCCATAAACAAAGAACTAAGAGGAGATATATTTTCACAAGATCAGATCAGCATATTGTAAATCAGGAAAGCGAAGATCGAAAGAAACATTGTCTTCTCAAGAAAGTTTTGAAACTGGGTGAACACGCTTGTCATAGTTTTTTTAAAACATTGCTTCGTTTAGGAAAAGAAGAGGAACTAAAAGCCGTAGTAGATTCACCAGGTACATAATGTCACGTGTTACACTGGAACACAACAAATGTTACATAAAATTGTACTTTTGTTTTCCTGTGTGCAATTTGAAATTAATTTGGAGATACCTTTCCCATATGCCCTATTAAATTTTCCTTTCGATTTTTTTTATTAAACATATTATTTGCGTATTTTTTTTCAATTTCTAATTTTTCAAGATATATAAGCGCAGTAAATTAAAATTAAGGCCCCTCTTCATCCCTATTTTTTCTGACAATTAATGAAATTTAGACAATAAGATTATGCAATACATGTACAATAGCCAACAAAACGAAATAAAGGGAACAAGCATACAAATTAACCGCAAAATGGGCACATTTTTACTTGTGAAAGAATACGCCCATCATCATTTTAAAACTCCTTATCAAATTGTTGTTTTAGAATTACTATTTGGATCATTATTTCATTTATTTTCTTATTTTTGAATTGATATTCGAAATTAATCTTAAGCTTGTCTAAGTGGACCTTATGTTTCCTTTTCAAATTTTACTTTGCCGGTTTTGTTCATGATTTTTCTCTCATTTGAAAAAAATATATTCGAAGACTACCAGAGAAATTGGAACCAATCTTGACAGATGTAGTTCATAAAAGGCCTTGCTTCATGGTTACGTTCTGGAGGGCGAAAACCCTTCAAAGATTATGATTGCCTTACATTTCATAGCCAAAACTTCACAGGAATGACTGAAAGAATGTGCTTACCTGGTGTAAGTTTTGCACGTATCCAAAACGTAAAATGGTGTCTACACTTCATAGATGGATTGGATTTTTGGTAAATTTTGTTAACTGAATAAGGGGTTAATTGCTTTTCAAAAACAAATGCCTCTGTCAGAAAAATTCCCTGAAAAGATTCGTTTCAAAAGCCTCTTTTAGTGTTTAAGGTTTTCATGATAGCTTTTATCTTTTATTTTCAGGCAATCAAAATATCTTCGTCACTTTGGATTTCCGATTATGACTTTCAATACATTTCAATATTCCTTGTTCGCTAGCTACGTTTGTTTTTAATTAGGTAATTACTTTCTTTTTAAGGAATGTTAAAAATGGTGGTCATCGTAGTGTATATTTACATTGGCAGAACAATTATATCATGTAGTAACAAAATAATTTTCGATCATTCAGTATCATACAAAATAAATTTAAACCGGCTAAATGATTTCCACTCCAGTAGATAAGAAGAGCATGACGACGATTCACTCACACCTCACTCATTCAAGTGAATACTTTCTGTAACTTAATTTTTAAAATGAAATATCAAATGAGTTAAATCACTGATGTCGCCCATATTTCTTGTAACAATCATGCATTTATCTGAAAGAAGTGATATTTTCAGGTGAACCTGTTCCTGATAATATTCTTGATCAATATCCGAGAGATATTCAACAGAATCTGATATCTAGGCGTGATACATTCCTACAGGAGCTTGAAATTTATATAACTTTAGACAAATTGTTCGAACTTTCTGTAATAACAATCGATGAACATGACAAAATACTAGAAAAGGAGAGTCGAGCTGCACAGAGAGCAACACTTTTTGATGTCCTACTAACAAAAGAGACTTGGATTTCAGGATTTCTGCATGTTCTAGCAATCACAAGACAGAGAAATTTAATACATTTAATATTAAGGGAACGTTGTGCTATAGTACCTACAGGTTTGTTCTTCTTTCTTTTTTTTTCTTTCTTTCTTTTTTTTTTTGTAATTTGACTTTACTAAAGAGTTCACAGGTTTAGTAGGATTTCCATTTTAGGGTTGTTTACTTATTACAAACAAAATCATTAGAACATTACCGAACTTGTGTAATGTCTACACAGATCAGTAATGACTAAATGTATAAGCAAAGCACAGACATAACATTGAAAACTAAAGCTAGGACAATACGAACTCCCATAAAACCAGGAATGACATCAGGTGTTCCGGAAGGGTGAAGTTGCATCATAACTATTTTAATGACTTACAGTGAAGATTAGTCCGAACATAACACCCAAGTCAACTTAAAAAGCAGAGACCAACTGCTTCACGTTAATTTGACGCAGAGATATCTCTGCTTTTTATAGTCCTGGCGTCAAACAAAGTAATCTTATTTTTTTAAAATGGTCCTGGGACAATTTCCTGAAAAAATCACATCACGCTTTTTAGAAAATTTCCTAGGACATTTTCTGGAAAATTCTCTGACGACTGCTTTTGGTCCTGAGACCCGTCATTCCAAGTCAAGGGTTTCGGAGTCCATTTCGTTCCCCACAAACCCTTGACAGAATAGGTCTGTAAATTCCCGGTTTTCATTACGACTCAGGTGAACCAATCAGAATTCATTTCTCGTAACAGTGTTTATAACGGACATTTTCATTAGCCACCAGTGTTGAAAGTAACATACAGAACGGACAGGAACGGTAGCCAAAAATCCGCAAATTGTTTATGTAATCTGTCAAGGGTTCGTGGGGCGCGAAGTGGACTCAGAAACCCTTGACTTGGGAAGATGCCTGAGACCGCGCATGCTCTTTTTTAAGGCAGTTCTGTTCTACGACCAAATTCTTCTGAGGACCATATGCTGTCATCGAGAAATTGATAAATGACAATATGAAAAGAAATTTAAATATAAAAGAAAGGCGAGAGAAAACCGAGGGAGCATTCAAGGTGGAACAATCCGAGGACATAGGCAACATCGGTAACGAGGAAGACGAGAACAAACAAACGATACACGAACACGCAACAGGAAACACAACACAGAAATAAAAAAGCAGATGAGCAACACGGACCACACTTAAAACCGGCAGTGAACCTAGGTGCACCGGAAGTGTAAACAGTTCTTGCTTCTAATTAGACACCCACCGTGTTGCTCATGTCAAGTCCGGTAAAAAGTCATATTCGGTAAG
>JAOXYI010140052.1:0-11676 GCA_028566495.1 Lithophaga antillarum | reverse complement strand
TTTGTTTTTGTTTTTTTTTTGTTCTTTTTTCTATTTTTAAAAATAAAGTTCGCCATCGCTACAAAATAATTACTAGACAAATAAAAAAAAGAAAAAAAAACAAAGAACTAAGTATCCTTATTGTGTATAAGGAGGAAAGATTAAACGGTAGTATAATTCGACACACTTTAAAAAAACACACAGACAATAACTAACGTTTAAAGGTTTTGATAACTCTGTGGAATATACAAAGGTCCTTTACGATTAAGAAAATGATTGTTAAACACGACGGGCATAACTGACACAAATCTTGCAAAAATGATTTTTTTCATCTAAATCGTTTTTTTTTTCTTTTTTTTCTTTTAGTATTAACATTGTAATCTCTTAGCACAATGACGTCAGAAATTGTCACAGTAACGATTAAAAAAACCCTGATCAAGATAATTTTTGCTTCATCTTTACATCAACGTATCGATTGCATTCCTCCTCAATTTCTGATTCTGTATAATGTACTTCTGTGTACAAATATATTCTATGACAAGGCTTGGATGTTTTTATATGTTTAGTTCAAGTTGATGTTGGATCTGGTATATCAGTATCAGGTGGTGGTTTACCTTCACCTAATCTCTATCACGTTGCACAGTTCCACTTCCATTGGGGTTCCACAAATACTCAAGGATCAGAACACAAAGTGAACGGACAACAGTATCCTATGGAGGTATATACTGACATTTGATGGCGAAGTTACGTGAATATGTATATTTTGATGGCTATCTTTATTATTTTTGATGTATTACATACAAATATTTTTGCCCTGACTCTCTAGATTTATAATATTTCCATACAAAATTCTTGTTACAGGTATTTTTGTGTCAATTCTTTCACATAGATTTGTCACTCAACGTTCAAAACCAACATTACAAAATAAATGTTATATATTAACTTTATCACATAAGCTTTTAATCTGGCACACTTTGGTTTGTACAGTGGCCCGAAGTCATACAGTTATCTTATAATTTATTCAGATGTTGATAGAGATACATCTTACTACTTAGACCACTAGAACACCAAGGACAGTGTAATTATAATAACGGGGTTTAAAGTTTTACACAAAAAAAATTCATGTATTTTCCTCTCCAAAAAGCTCAATAAAGGTCTAAAGTTTAACCTTTAGCAAACTCCACTGATATTATTTTCTAGAATAAAAACTTGAAGATAAAGGATTCCCAACCGTCAATATAACTACACATGTAACTGCTACTTCAGAACAATTGATATCCTGGCAATCCTTCGAAACTGTTGATTCACGCCTGAGAAATGAGAATGTGGTTCAAGTCAAATAAAACCTTAGCTGTATTATCTAAAGCTTTTCATGGATATTATATTTCTTTAATTTCTTTAATTTTTTATCCTCTTCAATGTTTAAAATAAAGTCTACCCCCCCCCCCCAAAAAAAAATTCTTTTAGTTCGAGGGCTTATCAACTTCTTTGTTTTTCAACGAGAGGACTATGTCCGTCTAATACTTCCAACATTTCAAATAAGTTTTGAGGAAACATAATGAAAACGAAAAATTTAAGTCTGAAGCGCGGAAATTATTTAAACTTTCCGGCATATAAAAAACCCTACAAGTCATGTCTGCTCAGTAGTGTTCAACTCAAATGGTAGGACATTCAACGAAAAATCAATGTTTAACAGCCTGAAAACCAAAATTTCGTAAATCTTTAGCCAAATCGCGCTACGAATACAGCCATGATGTCAGCATCTGCTATGGATCTTCTCCATCTTTATCTGGCTAATTGACAGAAGCTTACTTAATTGTTCAAATCTCTGGATGCGTTCATGAATATATTATCATCTATAATGTATGGATGTAAATGTGAATATATAGAAACACATGGACCCTCGAGTTCTGCACTATTGTCTTATTTTCTATAATGTATGGATGTAAATGTGAGTATATAAAAACACATGGACCCTCGATTTCTGCACTATTGTCTTATTATCTATAATGTATGGATGTAAATGTGAGTATATAGAAACACATAGATCCTCGATTTCTGCACTATTGTCTTATTTTCAAGATGCATGTAGTGACGTACAGTGACGACTATTCGGATGTTCCGCAGGCAATGACACAAACTAATGGACTAGCTGTATTCGGATTTTTCTTTGAAGTGAGTTATATAATGATTCTTGTTAGTTTATCAGTTAATTATATCCAGTATATGTGTTTTATTCATATAGAATTTTAAGCTGAATTAAATTTTCTGACACGTGAAGGAACAATTACTGATAAACAGAAACTTCTATCGACTCTGACTGTTTCAGACTTTTACTTTCATCTCTAGATACACTTTTATTTTCAATGACTGGTGAGGCATAATCATTACAAATATTTACCATAATATATATAAGGTCTTTAATTGTTCTGAGTTTGGGCAAAAAGAGATCCTGATTATTAGCTTCTACTGTAAGATTTTTTTGTCAACAGGCATCTCTAAAAGTTAAATTATTTGGTATCTCTGCTGTTTTGGTCACATTTATCACTACTAAACTAAGTCTAATCAAAAGAGCTCCAGTTTTGGCGATCGTAGTCCTTTTTTAACATGAGTAAGTTACATATATGCTTGATGTAAAACTAAATCTACTAGTATTTTTGTGGAAAATGTTTATTTTTATGCCAATGCCTGCTGAAATATCAAGTTCTTCTATCGTTATTCTAAAAAAAAATATGATTTTATTTTATACCCAGATTGGTTCCCATAATTCCAAGTTGGATGAAATTGTCAACAAATTACATGACATTTCATGCGAGCGTAAGTGTAATTTTAATGTATTTTCGATACAACCTGATTATATCATTATATGAAATTAAAAATGCTTTTGAAAAGACAGCTAGAATTGATTACTGATAGTTAAATTTTTCTAGATAATTTTCGACAGACAGTCCCAGTCTGTAATCGATATTAATTACGATACAAGAATGCAGTCATGTTGGGTTGTTCATGTTGTTTATTTATTTTCAATTTTTCAATTTATTTTTAATTGTTATTTTTCGCACGTCAATATTTGTAAGTGGGAATAGAGCCACTGATTCTAAACGTCACATAATAAAGATAAAGTGAGACACTGGCAATTCATCAAGATTTGCGGAAATATCTTTCGTGCAAGTGAAAAAATTCTTATTAGGAACTACATGAGAAAAGCTAGAGATCGTTATAGAACGATTTCGTGACGGAATCCCCACTGAGATTTTTTTAATATGCTGTTCGTCATGGAAAATAGCTGTACTATAAATAGAATGAGAAGATTGCCGAGGTCAATATTCAACAATCATATACCTAGAAGACCAGACAACACCATTGCCAACAAAGAAATGAAACTCAAAAAGAAGCCAAGAAAAAAAAAACCAGACACAACACCCAATACTAAAGCTAGGACAATACGAACTCCCATAACAAGCGGAAGTGACATCAGGTGCTCCGGAAAGGTAAGCATGTCCAGTTTCACATGTGGTACCATCGTATTGTCCCGTGTATAAAGCTGGTAACAAGCCATAAGTCAGAGGAGCACGGATAATGGCTAAGATAAGGAGCATGTCCGTAATCATCCGTGATATAGACGCTACATACATGTAATAGTCAACCAACCCATGATGGAGACCATAAATTATCCGAAGTGATGAGATTAATTTGGGCTTAACGTAGCCTTGAAGTAGTTTTTGTGACAAAAATAAGCCAAGTAGACACAAGCCCTGGAGTGGCGGATCACACATCTGTGAAATGTAGACTCCATATGCCGGCGACGCTGAATTGAATGTTGAGGTTTATTGTTATTTTCAACTATATCGTCACTACCTTATTGGGGGGAGGATTTCGGACAACTGTCCAGCTGAACCGTTGAAAATCCCGACCTTGGGTTGGTGTCTAGAAAACAATAACACATGAACTGGGGCAGCAGGTGTTAGGCATATAGTTAAAGTTTTCATGTGTAGTGTCTATGCCTACATCCTTAATCAAGCAGTCAAATGTAATGTTGCTTACAGATATACGCGATATTGTTAGTGAGACCGTATCATCTGGAACTGTAATGTATTTGTCTATGAAACAGGACAATGATTGATTGGGGGTCCTTAAAAACACAAGGCACTCTAGTGTAAATTAGAATTAAAACATCTTTTCTTTTTCTTTTTTATATATAGACCAGCATGTAACCCTTTCCTCGTTCAATCTGATGGATTTGTTCCCATCGTCATATAATTGCTTCTACCGATACCATGGGAGTCTGACAACACCAGCTTGCTACGAAAGCGTTGTTTGGACATTAATTGAAAATACAATAAAGATATCTCAGAGCCAGGTGAGTTGTATTATATATTAAATGTTTTCCCTGTGATTATTGTTACTTTAAAGCATGTTTACCACGCTAGTCATGGTAGAGACCCATCGTTACATTACGTCTCGATTTAAGTATGTAGAATTTTGAAAACATGTTAATTTAGAATGGCCGGCACCATATAAGAAGACGTTTCCTGCAGTACTGTATGTTCTATGTACTTCACAATATCAGTGCGCATGCGAAAATGTTATTGCTGTATCTCACAGTCCAAATCTCTGTGCAACCAGGAATGGTTATATTAAGCAAATGCTTCCCATTAATAATACTTTTTACCAACTTCCTATGGGAAGAAAAGTTTCAATTTTTCGAGGCTTACGTATTCCACTGGCTAGGATGCTAATATCCACGGATCTCTGTCACGTTTGTTTCATAGTTATCAATATTTTGTAGAAAAAAATATTTTAAATTATTTACAGAATATTTAACCTAAAAAGTCTCCGAAATATTCAACTGGTATACGAGAGATGTTTTAATTGTTTTACACATAAATACTAAGGGGGAAGAAGAAGGTATCCTTTGCACTGAATACCAAATTCACGTTAAGTGGTCCTACAAAATTACTTAACTGTCTCACTCAAGCTATCATGAAAACCTCTGTCCAATACTAGTATTCGGGTGCGATGAATTTACTGCTGTTTCTATCATTTAATCGTGACTAGTGAGTAATTTTTGGGAACAAGGGTTGTATGACACATACTGCTTGCAGAACAGGAGAAACGTGCATTATCAATGCAGCTGATCTCATTCTCAGTGTTAGGTTGAAATCCGTGTTGTCTAATCGTTAGTTCTTATTGTTACGTTTTTCATCCTGTTTTTCTATTATTATTATATAATATCTGGAGTGACATTTTTGTAAATAATCTTTGGTATAATACTATGGCCTACTTGGTATGTCTTCGGAAAGCGACTTTACCCCCAGTAAAACAGAAATAACTGCAGCATTCATCTTTCGTGTACGAGCATGTTTTTAACAGAGCACATACAACAACAGAATCCGAGCTGATTATTGAAGCAAAAGGAAATTTGCATAATCAGAATAGCACAATTGATCACGGAGGGTATTTAATGTATTCTTTCAACGGAGGAATGAGCTCTGGTATTCATTATTTTTTTTAACAATATTACACAAAACAAAGTTCAAAATCATTTCAATATTTTGTTTTCAGCTTGACAAATTTCGTGATTTGTTATATGATAACTATAGACCCATTCAAAATCTGAATGGTCGAGAAGTTAAGTATAACTGCAACTGTGGTAATAATAATGGTGGAGGTGGGGGTACTACAACAACAACGACGACAACGACGACGACGACTACAACTCCTACTACCACCACCACCACCCAGGCTGGTAGTGGAGAAACTCGTCGAGGAAAGGTAAAGAAACTGACAAAAAACAAAATGCTTAGGAAGCAATTATCACCATTGTTAGAAAGACTGATAAGGACGCTGGAAGAAGAGAATTAAAAAGACATGCTGCACGGATTAATCATCGACTAGATCCATATTGAATGATATTCTATATAATCATACTTTGAACGACAATGTTGTACATTAGCAACAAAATGTCTCTATGTAGTAAAACAAAAAGCAAATTATTGACAGTTCTAATAACTTGTACTAGTGTTTAAATATATTTTTTCTGAGGCATAGAACTACCAAATAAACGCGATCGCATTATTGTTAAGGAAAACTGATTAAAGTGATGATGATTATTTGTTGAGCAAATGAAATTAAATAAATAAATTTCAATAGAAACTGAAGAAAGTTAGTAAATAAGTATAAATCGGACATCTACATGTACATGTAACGTTTTATAGATCCATAAAAGATTAATAAGTACATATAGTACATCTACATGTAACATTTATTGATATAGAGAAGGTAAATAATTAAAAAGCAAGCATCTACAGTTAACATTTTATAGATCGAGGAAAGATAAATAAGTACAAATCATACATTTACATGTAACATTTTATAGATCCAGAGAAGAAAATAAGTACAAATCATACATCTACATGTAAAGGTTTATAGATCCGGTGAAGTAAATAAGTACAAATCATACATCTTCATGTAATATTTATAGATTCAGATAATTCTACAGGTAACCTATGTCAGATGTAACAGCATTTCCTTTTCATAAAATATCACATGAATGTCTTTCCTCTATATCAGATTTGTATTAAAAGTAAGTAACAGTGAACATTGAGTTTGATCATTAAAACAAAATTCAGTAGACTCAGTATAATCATTTCAGATAAGTACTTCCTAGGGAACAGGGAACAAGACGAGGGTCAAACGAAACGATAAAATGTACCGTCTGTTCTATAGAAAACTTCTTGAATATCTAATGTAACTAATAAACAGATATAACTGTTGACAAAATTAAGAATATCAACCACTGAGAAGATACAAATCCTTTGTAACTATTACTACAAAAAATGTAACTCTTTTACATGTTTAAAGTTTAAAACATCTCATTCGAATTCTGTTGAATGTGTTGAAATCTCATTTCCGACAATTAATTGTATTTCAATCTTATGATTGTTCAGTTAAGACAGTTTCCTCAAAGTTGTTCAAAACATACTTTTTCACAGAAAAGTGTAAAACACTAATTGTATGCTATTTTTTTTCTATTGTTAAAACCGCCTTTAATGTTGTCATTCATACGACACGAACGTCTTAATTTCCAGTTTTTTTCATTTATTCAGTTTTTTAACAGTCAAAATTATGTAACCAGTACAATTTTTGAGTTTGCGAGCAACTGTAACTAAAAACTAAAGTACTGTTAGTTCTGTTTTAGATTTTCTAATTTTGTTCGGTTGCTTAAAAGTAAAGGTATCGTTTTAGTCGTATCGAATAGTGAAATGGAATAGTAATAGGCGTTGAAGAAGAGATAAGGAGGTTTTAAATTAATTGCAGTTGCGGTAGATCAAATACAGTTCACTCTCGTTATCTCGAATACAGATAATTCGAATTTTCGGATAACTCGACAGTAGAATCTAGCTAAATTTACTCCTGATAACTCGAATTTTCTGTTAAGTCGAAGCATATGGACTGGTTCCTTCATCTTCGACATACCGAGAGTCCACTGTAGTTTATTACTGTATGCAGTGATGTATGCCATAACTTATCTTGAATCAATTAGTTGTTGTCTTACATTGTCTTCATCTGACGCTATCTAAGTAATTTTGTTTAATTATAGACATTGTTGATATATTTAATAAAATCTGAATAACTATCAGGAATTTCCTTAATAAATTATTCATCTTCCTTACCAGCATTCTCGAATGCCTTGAATATATCGGAGGTATCTCGACGAACTTCGTTCTGTTTCCGCAGCATGTGCTGGACTAATATTGTCTTCTCATATTTGAACGAACTGAAAAAAAAAATTACCCATTTCACTGAATAAAATTGAACAAGTAACCCTTTCACTAGATACAGTTTTATATTTACATGTGGGATTAGTCCACATACAAAACTCATCTTAACTATTAAAAGCATAGATTTTGGTTACCTTAAGTTAACAAGAGAGCAGAGATATGACTGCTATAAATTGTACGATGTCTGCCTGGAAGTTGACATGAAACGCACATACTGTCCGTACAAATTCCTCATAATTTAGAAAAAAAAAGGAAGAATATCCTGGCGGCTGTTCCTGTCGTAATGACCGCATTGGCTCATTTGTGATAAAGTCTCTTTTTCAATTGTCCTGATATGTACAAAATGCTGCTTCCCCCTGTTAGATTTTTTTAAACAGTAGACGCATCGCCAAAAATCCCCACGGACCTGAAACACATACAATTCAATCATCAAAACAAGTTTGAACATTAATTTTATATTGAAATATTTTTAGTTCTGATTTTTACTTTCTGTGAATCACTGCGTCTAGAAGAAGGTTAAAAACAAATACGAACAATTGTTAAACTTTAAACTGTGGTTACAAAAAAGAGTCAACATACCAGCTTAAATGGTACAAAATGAGATATAATCATCTAGAATACCTCCGCTTCTAATTACCAGACAAGAATTCTGACTTGTAATAATTATGTAACAATCATAAATTTATTTACACGGATCAAAATGAATATTTTGTCAAAACAATCTAGCGTTTCAACACATGAAATGGTGCAAGATTTTTTCATGTTTTTTTTTAATCTGTTTTGCTGTACAGCAACAAGTGAAAAGGGTAATTGTTATTTCGGATGCTAAAAGAGTGAAATTTTATTTTAAAAAAAGTAAAATAAAAACATAGAAGTACATATACATCAGACAAGATCCTATAAGGTACAAGATGAAAAAAGTACGAAAATTACTTCTTTTCTTCGCCTAGACGTCATACCAATTATAAAATGAAAAAAAAAAATAAACGGGAAAATGTCGATAAACTAGCCTAAAAACAATAACAGAGCACTAGGGTCTACATTACTCGTCTGTCCGACTCGTAATTAAGGAATAAAGACAATCGCTGAACATCTTAGCCCTGAAACAGAAAAGGACAACATATCAACGAGTACAAAACAAATGGTATACTATAAAGAATGCTTGGAATGCCTGAAACAACGGTAAAAACATTCCAAATGCTACGGTAAGTTGTTGATTTCTTTATATTTTGAAATATAGACATGGTACTCGGTATACCGTTGCAAGTAGAAAAATATGAGAAATTTCTTGTCTGTAGGCCGGATTGGGATAGTGATAAAGATCGCTGTTTTATAATTCTAGCTTCACCGCGGTCGTGGATACGACCTGCTCGCCCTGCTTTATAATACGCGTCATCTGAATGTAGCTGTGAATATTCGATCTTCACTTATTTGAAATACATTTATGGGTAATAATTTGTGTTTATCAATATATGGATGGGTAAGGTTGCCATATTTTTTCGATATATGAATGGGGGTATTTTATAAATTCCAGCTGCACGTCATGTCTGTAGTCAACTTTATGTGCACAGCGCCCCAATCCACTTTTCATATGTTCCTAGCTACCTTTTGATCTGGTCAAACAATTGGTACCAACAAAACTGATTTTCATGTATCTTTATTGGAAACTATGCACTGTGGCCACTTCTGCCTAGCTCTTACATAAAATAAAATACAGACGTCATTCTCTAGTCATTTTAGAAGAGATTATAAGTTTGACACAGTCAATTTCTGCTCGTCTTCAATTTCAATTAAAATAACTGTACTTTTAAAATCAAATTAACTGAATCATTTCAATCATAAGTTTTGTTGGCGTTTATTTAATGTTAATATCCCGGTGAGAATGATCTCTAATCTTTTCTTTATGTATAATTCGTGCAAAAACCAATTTAATGCATATTTAATCAGGTTATGGGTAGACTGATCCGCTTAAATACATATTTTTAAAAATTACTAAACAAAAATTAAACGAAATCAAATATATCATTTCTCTTCCTGGGTGTGAAAAAAATTATCTTATACGCCAAACGTTGCGTCATTTCAATTTAGTGTAACAATTGCTAGATTTGCACATCAAATGGAAAAAATAAGTATTTTTTGTACTTTAAATGGTACGACTAAAATTACATCAAAATTGTCATTAAATCTAATAAGTCATCATTTCCCTATTTACCATAATCTTGATTGTTCCCATTTTCTTCTTCCTATAACTGGCATGAAAACTGATATTGTCAAATGTTCAAAACTGGTCTCAATACACTTTTTCTGGAACTAGAATTGTCACAAACTGAAATTAAAATAATTAACGAACAATGAAGTCTCTTTTTATAAGCACCTTTAGCTTTAAAAATTAAATTTTGAAAATAATTGAAATCTGCACGTACCTTTTCAACTCAAATATCAATAAACCTAAAATTGAAAACTGAAGAATAAAACAGCTTAACAATGTTTAATATAAGTTAAGAAGACAATGAAAACTTCACTGTTGTGCTCAAGCCAGAGGTGTTCAGTTGTTTTAAAGATATGCCTAACAACAACAATTTCTACTGAATCCATATTTCTATCACAATTCTTGTTAACGTCTAGGGCTCATTTAATCACCAAGTAAGTAGATAATCGTATATGGTACAACAGAATTTTATTATGTGCGAGAAATCAAAAAGCAGGATTCACAAATGTAGTTCATTAAGTTAGTACGATTTTAAGTTGAACAACGATACAATTATTATTCGTTATGCTAGACACCTTGATGTTGGGTGATGTAAAATAGTTGTTCAGATTTCTTTATGCAAATCCAAAGTCCTTCATCTCCAAGGTTGCAAGAGAAGAAACTTGCGCACGACTCGACCCATTTGTGGTGAAGTTACCGTTTACTTTTCGATCACCTTTTTATCTGGATTTGGTAGAGTGGACTTTAGAATAACAAAACACTGAATACAGCATAAAAATAAATAATACTTGAGGGCAGGAATAACTCAGAAAATTTGTTGGTGGGGGTGATTGGTTGGAACCCCACATATTCATATATTTCTGATTCCCAAAAGTATATACATATTCATATATTGTCCATCTCCGGGTGAAAAAAATGTTTGTATCGTCCACATTACTCATTTTCTTTTACACTATGTAATACATCATTTTTTCTTCGATGAAAAGTTTACGTTTGAAAATTTGGAATCTTTTCTTATCTAAACATGAAAACTTGGGATATGCACATATGTTTCTGCTTCAAAGGTGACATATTCCCGTATTTGTTGGCCTCAAAATGAAACCTATCACCTTTAGATAGTTGTTTCATGCATTTTAGTTGTTTTGTATCACTAAAGTGCAGTCGATACTATTTATATCAGCCAAAATAGAGTCCAGGGTTTTTTGCTAATAAAAAACCAGTTCGGATATGTGGTGGTTAATACATGTATCATTTACATGTATTCGAAATGGTGTATTTATAGTAAGAAGTAACTGACAAAACGGATATGATGAAGCAATACAAACAAAACAAGAAGCTGTGACACGAAACAAAGGTAAGAATAAAATTAACACCCACCATATAAACTAGCACAAAAAACAAAACAAAAAAAATAGACTCAGACTGTCGGAAACGACAGCTATCCCCGCACCCTGCAAAGCCTAACCCAGTTGTTGGAGCCTATGTTGATTTTGTGCAAAAGTTTGTCAAAATTAAACAAAAAAATTATTGGTCATGGAGACTTCCAGGAAAAATACAAAAGTTTGCAAAGCTTTTTGAAATTACATCTACAATTCAATAAGAAAGAAAAAAATTAAATAGATAAATAGTTGCTAAGTAAAACATATATGGTTGCTATATAAAAAATTCCTAAAATAATAGTCTGCGAGTCTTTCAGGAAATTTA
>JAOXYI010139945.1:0-11677 GCA_028566495.1 Lithophaga antillarum | reverse complement strand
TTCTTATTAGTTTAATACATCTTTCTTCCTTAATAAAATCATGCCGTATATCCGAATGAAATATAAATAATAGTAAAAAAAGATAGGTTATTCATGGCTTGAAATTAGGTTTTGCGGAAAGGTTGTTCAGAATTAACATTACGGCCTATGGGAAATTTTTTTGTTTTAGGTAAATTCAAAATTTCAACTTGAAATTCAGAACAGGCAAAAAATTAGAATTTCAACGACATATAACAATCTATAGTACCTGGTCCGAGAAAAAAGATATTTTTGCTTTTCTTGTGGCAAATTTTGTTGTTGCTACATTATTTCTTACCATTTGCAGATGTGCAATAAGGTCTTTGATTTTTCTTTATGGGTTTGAGGCCCATTAAGGGACCAAAATGGGACTTTACTAAAATATAGCTTATCTATAGGACCCTCTCTTTCATGTTTTAATCTCACAGCTTTTATTCTTATATAAATTTAGTATTGTTCCTTACTGTTTGTAAATGTGCAATAAGGTCTCGAATCTTTGATTCATTGGTTTCGGGCCTATTAGGGGGGCAAAACAAGCACTTTATTGAAATAGCATTTGTCAGCCAGACTCCTTTTAATTTCGAGTTCACATGTTTTGTTCTTACATAATATTGTTCTTTTCCATCTATGAATATGCCACAAGATCTCAGATTTTTTTACTTTATTGAAATTTGTTACATGGACATTTCTTTCAATTTCAGGTTCAGGGATTTAATTCTTGTATAGTATTGTTCTTTACCGTTTACAGATGCAGGTTATTTCAAAGTAACTTCAGAGTGACAAACTGAAAAGTGCTGGGATAACTGTTATTTATGACAGCAGCCATTACTAGTTTTAAACTTGTAGGGTAAATATGGGGAAATTCGGACGTTTTCGCTATGTCTACCATTAAAACACATCGATGACCGTGACAGCCGCCCTGAATAGTGGATTGGCATTGGACCGGAAAGTAAAGAACTTTCCCGATCTAAAAATAGAAAAAACATGTACTTAGTACACCATTGGTTGGCCAATCATCACCTTCAAACTCAAATATGTGTCTATGGGGAAGTTCGGACAATCATGGGGAAATTCGGACAGGCAAATGGGGAAATTCGGACACGTGAAACGTGACAGAGGAGGGGGAATGGGTAAATGAAATAGGAGAAAGGGAGAACGAAGACTTGAGAAGAATACCACGTCTTTTTCATATATGTTTGTGCTCTCAAGCTGTCTGTTTCCACAAACTTGAACGTTACTTAGTCGCTAACCATACCAGTGTATTGAAAAAAAAGCCTTTTGGTTAGCTTGGCTAAAAAGGGTATTTATTAGCTTCTATATTGATATATAAATCATAACTTTATTAGAATTGACTTTCAATGAGCTTTCTAGTATCCCATCCGTAATATTAAGAACAGTCAAGCTGATGTTTACGGCAGTTTAGTAATCGGTTATTATCTTTTAAGTAATTATTTGTTTAAGGAAGAGCCATTTTATTTTTATGGGATACTGGAAGAAACTTTTGAATTTGGCAATTTTTTTTATTTTATTTTATTTATTTTTATATTTTTTTATTAATTATTTTGGGGGAAATTTTGAGCCGGAAAATTTATTTTGGACCGAGATTTTTTTTACACCTCCCGAATTTTGCGTAAATTGGTGAAGGGGGAGGGGTACAAACGAAAAAATTCTTACCTTATTAGGTTTTTTCTTCAGTACAGATTCTGATTATTTTTTCACCTTTCTTATCATGTTATGATTCAGGAATATTTTTTTTTAGCAAAATTTGTCCCATTCCCCACATTGTACTAGTTAGAACCAGCTAGTATATATGGATGTTTTATAGGTTTCTTTTGACTGTTGGTTGTGTTGTCTTCATTATTTATTGGATTCTGGACTACCACAATGTAAGTTCAATGATCAGTGCTCATGCATAGGTATTTCTAACACATTAAAAAACTTAAAATACCAAATTTAGCTGCATCAGACGCATTTCAATTATTAAAATCTCATCAGTTACGCTGGAACCCAAAGACATAAATGAGCCAAAAGTAAAACATACGAAGTCACAAAATGAAGGGCCTAAACAACTGAAGCCAAAACCAGCTATGGTTACATGAAAAGTATAAAGCAAAAGTAAAAATACATACCTTATATTACGAAAAAAAATGATCGTTTTTCCTGTGAATACTAAAGGGACATCACCAAATGGAAGCAAACTAATTGGTGTTCCGAAATCAACAGCCAGGTAAAGAGAAGGCAAATCCGACATAGATATATAGAGCATGGATCATATGAACTTCCGAATAAGAGTGAGATTAGGTGAGTCTCCGGTGTAAACATATTCTGCTATACTGGCATCACTAGCCGTGAAATCTCATAATTTTAGAACTATCATGAATGATGAAGACCAGAAAATTTCGAAGAGATGATTCTAGTCTAATTTTCTAATATCTTTTAGCGGGGAGGTTTTCTGTTAAAGTGTAGTCTTGTACAAAAGTCACTGTAACTAGGACATGCTTTTGCATAACGTATCAGCTGTGAAACAAAGACGCCGTATGCAGGGGCATCTAGAATATTGCTAAAATTGAGAAACTGACGATGGGAGAAATAAAATCACCCCGTTTGTCATAAATCTTCGTCTAGATACGTGAAAAACAAAGAGTAGAATTAGGAGATGACTGTATTGTCGTCGATTTTACTGTCGGAAATTGAGTTTACTGGCGACGCGTGAGCGGAGCCAGGAAACAGATATTTGCGACAGTAAAATCGATAACTGATGTCGGCAAGTATTCAAATACAATACTGTTATCCCCATTCAACTGGACTTTTAAATTACCGGAAATGTCATATGCGTTTGCGCAAGACGTTCTGACTGGTATACCGTGTATTTTACCCCCTGAAAATTTGAACGTCAGTCAATCAAATTCGACGTTACATATTGTGTTGCATTAGAATGAGATATTTCGGAAAGGTACTAAGCACAGTTATGTATTCAATCGTTATGGTATGTATAGGTACAACATGTAATACATTTGGCATAATTTGTAATTAATAAATAAAAGCTTTCAGTTTGTTTGACATGTCTTACAGCAAAACTGATTGTCTCATTGCATGATTGATAAAAACGTTTATCTCATTTTTTTAAGGAATGTCTCGAGAGCCTTCTGTTTCCTTTTTCTGCATTTTGTTGTTTTTGTAATAGTTTTTGTTCTTTTTCTTGTTTTTTAACTTTTCTCGGATATGAAATTTTCCGAAGTAAGAAGACGATGGCAAGTAGATTTTTTTCTACTGGTCTTTGGTTTTGGCTTTGCAGGAGTTAGGGCAAACAAGTCATTAATTTCAGTATTCCAGTCTGCTGCTTTTGGCGCTGGAGAAGCCATCATTGTTGACGACCACAGGGGATCTACTACAATATTACCAGAATTACTAGTGTTGTTATGTATAGGCTGTTCACATAGAACCTTTGTGATACTGTCACCTGAGTTGTCGGGAGGAAGCGCAAGTGGTAAGTCAACAACCTCAGGGACGTCACTTTTCTCAATCAAAAAAAGAGAGGATTTCCTCTCCATCGGACTTTTCTTCTAATTCAATATGTTGGTCATCCAGCGCGATTTGGGATAAAAGCTGAAGATTAATTTGAGGATTTACAGCATCATATGCTAGCATTACTGTAACAGCGTTGTTGGCTTGACTTGAACTTTGAGCGGGATCTTGCACATGTTCGGTGTCGTCTTCGGACGGGCTAGTGGACGTATGGCTTTTTCTTGAAACCAGTGCAGTTGTTGGCTGTAAATGCTTATGTAGTAGATAAAAGATTGACAAGCTTCCATTGTCTGACGGATTCGAAGGCAGAGTGGCCTCACGAGGAATAGCGGTGGGATCAAATGGGAAAATCCCACACTCTTTAAAACCTTGCTTTATATTCTTAGATGTGAATGCAGCATCATATGCTTTTTTGAAGTTTTGGCGACGATCATTTTATTACAGTGTTTCCTGTGGATGTTGCCATGAACTCAGAACACGCAGCATTGTAATGCTTCTTAAGAGGCCCAAAAACGACCCGATCCAGTGGACACAATACATGTGTCGTGTGTGGTGGTAAAACAAATATATGTATATTTTCTTTACGCGCCTCCTCTAAAAGATCAATAGACTCATGCGACACATGTTGGTCAAGTATAAGCAACTGTGGCCTTTCATTACCACAGTGCTTTAAAAAGACGTCGTGAAACCATCTTACACATCCGGCCTCTTCGATCCAAGCTTTCTGTTGGTATGTCCATACTGCGTTTTCTGGACCCTCCGCTCTGTTGAACCCATTTAAAGACTTTTCAGTTTTTCCTTTCACGATGATTAGTGGAGGAATCGCAACTCCGATAGCGTTGACACAGGGCAATACGGTAACGGATTCCCTGGAGTTTGACACTAGCCCAGGAACAGATTTTGAGCCTCTTCTAGCACATACATTTACAGGTGAGTGTTCCATTTGGAGACCCGTTTCATCCATATTCCAAAGGCTAGCCGGTGCATTTTTCAGCTTAAGAGTGGTAATTATACTTCCTAAGTCAGCAAAGTACCTTTGCAGTGTCATGGCATTCAGATTCCTTGCTCTTATATTTGATAATTTTTCAGGTTTTCTCAGTACAATCTCTGGGTTTCGTTTCCTGAAACCATCCCACCAAGCTTGTCCTGGTATTCCGTGCGTAAATGGCGTTTTCAACTTCAGAGACTTTGCCAGACGTGAAGCCTTACCAATTAGCTGTTGTCGTGACACACCGAAACCTTGTTCTGCGACACTTTGAGCTTTTTCCACAAGCTGCTTTTCAACCTCCGCCGGGAAAACCGTATTTCTTCCACTTTTACTACCAACGGCTATCTTCCCTGACACATGGTCCCCTAGTGTTGATTTTTTTATGCCATAGTGCTCTGCTGCTTTTCTAATAGACATCCGTTTTGACTGTACCGCTTCAATTGCCATTTGGAGCTCAGGCGTTTGCTTCTGATAAATTCCCTTTACTTTTCTAGCCATCCTATAACAGAGGAAAAATGAATACTTTCTTTAGTCTTTATAACAAAGAAAGTGTTTCGTTTTTCACCTCTGTTTATATTGTTACCATCGAACATTCATGTCAGTGAAAACTAGATACCAGTTAGACGGAGACGATCTGTGGCAGGTCCCGCTGTCGCTGAAGTAGTGCACGTTTTAAAGAATGGGGTATGAAGAAGAGCAGGAGTGTTAAGAATTTGTCATACCTTGAGTGATAATTAGGACTGAGTGGATTGTCCACCTTTCTGATTTAGCAGAAGAACAGATTCCCCGAAGAATCTCTGTGGCGTAAACTTGGTAAACAACAAGTTTTATTTTTCTATAATGAAGACCTTTGATGGACGCATGGACAGACACCATTTATTAACAGAAGCCTATGGAGACATATGCAACTTTTTTTCGGTCTTATAAAAATCGAATTCGGAGAAAGTGAGAATTACTTGACGCTTTCGGATACTAAAGAATTGGTATATTTTTTGTTCAAATTTCCATCCATTACTTAAGAAGTTATACGTCAAAGGTGACCTGATACATCGATTTTTTCACAGTGCAACATGCAGAATCCCGGCGTAATCAATAAATCAGCATAAACTGTCCAAGGGGCATGCTTAACCGAATGATTAAGGTCGCTGACTTATGACTATTAGCCTAACAGGGCTGTCGTTTTATGGGTTGGGTTGGCGAGTTTTATCGTCACTGTCATCAGTTTTTCAGCTTTTGTTTGACATACCAGACTTACTGGGATAGGAAGGGCCGGATTATCCAGTTAACCGGTGGAACCTCCGACCAAGGGCAAGTATTTGGAAACCTTAACACATGAAGTAGAATGAGCAAGGCTTGAACCCACGTCTAGCGATTTGTTGTTTGTACAGGTTATGGATGAACCCGACAAAATTTAGGTTCCAGTGAATGTGTCTAGAGGGTCAACTGAAAATATTAATGACAGCCAGTATATGCCCACTGAAACGAGCATTCTTCACAGGTAAATTACAGTGAAAAAAATCAACGCACCAGCTTACCTGGTGAAAAGGTGCAGACAACATTTTATAACCTCTTATATTGCTTGCAGTGAGAGCAAATAATGAGCTTAAATGGTTGTAACATTCAGAAGCACATAAATTTCTGTTCTATGTGTGATTACTGGTTTGTTTAATGGGAACAAAACTTATGACATATACACATTATTTCATGGAAGTCAAGTTTATTGTTACCTGGGGTGTCCAAAAACTTGAGTCTGAGTCACCGATCATCTATTAGTCATTAGACTGCAAATCAAGTACACCTTGCCAAAACATGGATTTTCACTTGAGAAATTTCCATTATAATTCGGAAATTTTTGTTGATTTTGTTACGCTTGAAATCAAGAAAGCCTTGAATCATTCATATATTTGAATTTAAAAAAACTGTGCTTGGAAACAGCATGATCTAAGGATATACGATATGCATATTCAATTTTGTTTTGGCTTAAATATAAGGAAATACAGCCAAGATAATTATAGATAGGTATGGATTGCGACTCTAAGTGAATTTATGATTGAAGTTTGTACCAGTATTAATACCCCAATAGATCGGTATTTCCCACCGTGGACCTACATTAATAACAATCCTCAAATTCATGACCTAACATTTGCTAATCGTCCGGAAAACTAACCCAAAGAAATATAAAAATTCGAAAATTCCAAAAGCATAAAATTTCGGAAAATGTCCATTTCATACTAAATAAATTCTAAACAGTAAAACTCGCATACCAAAGCAACATCAAGCAACAGACAATATTACCCATGCAATACCACGTACAAAAATACTCCAATACATATTTCCCAACGTTTCTGCCGTTGTATGGCTTTCACCACTGGAAATTTATTTTGGACTGTATGTAACGTCCGGAGAGTGCTAAACTGCTTTTATTAACGCTAAGGCTCAGTCATTGTTATGAAACTGAACGTAATTTGTTCTTAACTGTCTTCAAGATGTTGAACAGCAACATAGGCCGAATTCTTTAACTTGTGTTTTTCGATGCATAATAAAATGGGATTTGTCTCGTGTACATAAGCCCAATACTTACTCGTTAACTCGTAAATATGTAAGATGCAATTTCCATTCGTGATTGATTTTGAATTTAATAATAATATATTAATCATCACATTAATTTAAAATAACCAACTCTCTACTACTTTATAAATAAAAGGTTTCTGATATTTTACAGTCTGTTTAAATTTATAAATTCGTAAATCTAATGTTTCATAATTATATCACTGAGATTAAGCGAGACAACACAACCAAAGTGTGTACAACAGAAACTTTTGTAAGAAAGTATATGACTGCAGTTAAATTGTTAACTGTAGAATTAACGCTCTTTAAATTCATAAAATATTCCCATTTTCGACAAATATGCGACTGTCTCGTTCAATTTTATGCTTGATGCAGATGTTTTACACCCTACTGAGCACCTCTGCTGAGGTCCCGTTCGCCGGTTCCTAACTACAGCGTCTTCTTTTGGCTTAAGTACCCAGTTGTTTGATAAGCCCATTGCCATCAGATGACTTATGGCGAACGCATTTTCCCTTTTAAGGTAAGCTCTTTTTTGTGCACCATCAAAAATGCATACTGCGTTCGGATCTTTGGGATTTTCCTCTTCTCTTTGCAATTTATAGCCAGCACCAACGGCAAGCTGTTTTGCTCCCCAGTGGTGCATTCCAAAAGACAATAGATTGTTAATAACAAGCATCTTCATCATGTTAGATGGAAGATTTAATACAGCCTTTAATCAAAACATGACACAAACAAAGGAACACTCTAGATTACAAATTGATTTTAGCCAGAAATGTTTCAGTCTATTTAATTTGTGCTGTCCGATTTTCCCCATGAATGTGAAAATAGTATGGGGAAATACGGACAGGCAAATATTTGTAATTTATTTAGTAAATATTGGGCATATCTAATTTTTTGTGAATAAAATTTATATTTTGGGACATTCACAAGAAATTACAACAAAAACATAACAATTTGACATATATTACCTGGTTGTAAAACGTCTTTGATGGTATTGCTCTTTTTGAATTTTCCGCCCAAGTAAACTCACAATCCCAATGTCACGAAATCTTTCAGGAAGTAGATATACGATATCACGTGATAAAATTATAACCCGTCAACAAGTTTCGAAAACAAAGAGTCGGAAATAATATTTTACTTGTTCTTTTATTGACTTTGTATTGTGAACCATAAATTTTTAATTGTGTAAGAATTAATAATACGGTTAAAATATAATGTCCGGACTTCCCCATAGTCCGAATTTCCCCATGTTTACCCTACATGCAACGATCAAACCAGCGTTCATAGCGAACTTCTGGGTTTTTAACATTATTCTTCGTAGTGTTTGTAAAATTTGATATTGTTCGTTTATAAATTTATCAAATGACACGCAAAACACTCCTTTCCTATACAAACTGGAGTTATTTTGGTGGAAAAGGGCAAATATTTGCCGTCGTCAACCGAGCAGTAAGCTCCGCCTACCAGCCCAAATATGGAGGATCTGGGTCATCGACATGCTTTCCTGAACAGTCTATTTACAACAAGGTGCTTGCTAGCTGATCGTCTTTAGTTGAAATTAGACGATTTTCACGTTATCAAAGGTAAGAAGGGGAGACGAGAAGTTATAGTATAACTGCGACACATTTTACGCATGTAGGAAAAATGAGAATTACAACGAGGAAATACAAAATCCTCGAAATCAACGTTTCAGTGACAAAAGTTACACACGTGGGCTTGCAAACATACTATGCTTGACTTCATCTTTATGTCCAGTTCATTTGAATACATTCAGTTTACATATCATAACAGTGTTTTTTATACGAGAAAAGAAAGGGGTGAGCTAAGCTCAGTTCAAGCTCATGAAAAGTGGGGGTGGAGACATGGGGATGGACAGTTGCAGGAGGTTTTGGTCTACATGGTATAGTTCCTTGTACCACTGGTGCCATGAGGAGCTGGACATATTCTAATATAAAAGAAAACTGAAATTCGTGACCCAGTATATATTTTGTACAAAATGTATACCTACAACAAAATGTATGTTTATATAGCAGATCCCAAGTTCTGGCATTTCGGTATACACTTTAAATAAGATGTAAAGCCAAATCCAAACTTGTAACAGAAACATGGCAGACGGTCCATAGTTTAGATTTTGTTTTCTAAGGCAAAGTCTTTCATTTGCGGTATTTCTGAATAAAACTGGGGCATCCAAACCAGTGGGAACCTTTTGCTACATCTGTGGTTTACATGTATACCCCTCACACATCTTGAAAAAAAGAAGATTAATTCCACTGTGAAGCAGTTTTCAGTACTGTGATTTTTTAGACATATACTACTATAATCTTACACCAGGGAAAGTGCAAGACAGGGAAAATCTCAGACACCCGAGGTAAGATTTCATGTCTCTGATGAGGCTTGTCTGATTCTTAGACAATACAAATCTTACCCAAGGATGTCTGAGATTTTCTCGTCTTGCATTTTCAATGGTGTTTGATTCTGTTTCTCATGGTAGGCGTTTGAAACAGCAAGCAAAATATGTAGAGCGTCATGTTGGTATCAGTGAGATTCATCCATTTTTCTGACGTCATAATAAATTTTGTGACGTCACAATAACTTGTCTTGTACCCGTGGATACAAGACAAGAAAATCTCACACCAGTAAAAATATTAACTGTTTTGTCTCATTGGTGAGCAGGGATTGAACTAAGTTTTTCTAACATTAGCCAGGTGGGCCCCTAAATTTCTGACAGTGTTAACCCACACCACAAAATCAGTCGCCCACTCTATAGAAAGTAATGCTTTTTGAGCTAAAATATACTGGCCATGTGGGCTCTTATCATCTAAATTTCAGTAGCCCACAGCAGTTTTTAGGGGCATTTGGCCTGTGGGTCCCTGTTAATTTCAAACCCTGGTTAGAAAACATAGCTCCATATCCATCAGCACATGTCTCACTGGGGCTATGAATTGAAGTTTTGTTGAAATGGACCATAATCATGACAATTCAAGATTACATATTTACAGAATTTTCATCAAAGAAATTATGTACATGTAGTATATTTTGTTTGTCAAACAAAATTGCTACTAGAAGTTTTCATTTTGACACAAAAATATTTTGCATTCAACATGTTCAAGTTAAAATTGTCGTTTTAAAAAGTTTTTTATTCTTTATTAAGTGTTGTCTTTTAAAAAGATCTTTATTCTTTATTAAATAAGATGATCCTGCATACCAAAGGTATCCAATGTTGTCCTTTTAAAAAGGGTTTTTTTTTCAAGTTAAAATTGTGTACAGACCAAAATTAGGCAATTATAACATGTATAAATTCGCTGCTTTTCATCCAGTCACTTTTGCCAAAAGTTTGGTGGACCAGTGAATTTTAATTTTATTTTTTTTTGCCTATCTTGACAGAAATAATCTAAAAAAAAATTTTTTAAATCGATAAGTTTTCATTCAAAATCAGTTAATGGTATAAGTTGCCAATTTTATTCTGTTTTCATTTTCAAGAGATTTAAACAGTTAAATGTACTTGCAAAAAATATATGCAATAAACTGGCCAGAAAATTGAAGTATAAATTTAGTACTAGTTACAGAAGACAAATATGGAAGAGATAATTCAAAAAAAATTTTACTGTAATTTGTGGACTTTTTTTTTAGCTATTATGAAAGTTCAGGGGTCATAACTCCAAATTTCTTAGACTGCCTGCACCTGATTTCACCTACAGGTTAGCCTGACTTTTCAGAAAATTCCATATTTAAAACATAACATCTTATAGTAGCAGTGAAATTTTACTAATTGCAGACATGTTATGATTTTAAAATGGCTAAGGGTGAGATTTCTTTGGAAAAAAGGTGAGATTTGGAATATTTACAAAGAATGTTAAAAGGATTTCATGAATGTTAAGGGTGAGATTTTAAATTTTCAACAAAAATGAGGTCAGTTTTTGGCAAAAAAAGGTTGCGTCTCACCCCTAAAGGGTGGGACATCACATGTATGAAATTGGCTACCCTCATTTAATTATATGTACAAGGGGACCTGAAAAACTCAAATTATGATGTGGGCTTAATTATAGCCAACAAATGTCAATTGTACGCAGATATAGAAGTGACACTGCAATTTGTTGCAGTGTCAGTTATTCAGCCAAATGACTACAAACAGACCAGTGGATGGGCCAGGGGACTATATCCCCCACTTTTTAGAAGCTGGGGATAAAAATGTGGACAAAAGTTTATTACGTATAATTAGATGACTGGGTCATTAAGTTTTACCAGTGTGTGTATATCCCAAATTTGGTTTCTGTTCAGTAATGTTAGTTCTCCTTAAGGCCACAATAAATTAATTATTAATTTTCATCAAATTCCTTCCCAAAATCAGGGTGGGTAGGCAAGTTTTATCATTTATTTATTTTTTTCTTTTTTGTGGAAAATGCCTATAAAATGAAGAAAAATAGGCACATTTTCTTCATAATAAAGGAAAGAAAATGTATTGAAAAAATAGGAGCGGGCGGGGATGAAAATGTAAGAATTAATCTATTGTGGCCTAATCTGCTAATTGACCAATTCCTTTGAAATGTTTACATGTAATGATGTTTCAAATGACAATACAAG
>JAOXYI010139839.1:0-11680 GCA_028566495.1 Lithophaga antillarum | reverse complement strand
AAAACTGCAGATGTGAAAATAAAATGGATAATAATTGTAGAGTTATTTTCTGTGTTCTTCATTACAATATATTAGATTTTAAGAATGTTTTCTTCTGTGTATGCTAAAGCTATTAGATAACAATATGATAAATATCAAGATCTGGTAATTAAGTCTATCTATTTAATGTTTACTTCGCAAAGAAGATATCTTACCAAATTAGCAAATTTACAAGTAGTCATCCTACATTTCAATTACTTAAATCTCCTCCGTAATCTCAGCTGAACAGGAAAATTAGATAGCCAGACAATAAAATCAAAACAAGCATAGGAACTTATAGGATCAAAATTTGATGAGTCTTCCCTGGAAGACATGTGTCACCTCTCCCCAGTGACACTTAACGAAAGCGGGATTCACTTTTTCAGTATGTACTGGAGTTCCTGTTACAAAAAACTTCTAGATGATGCAAAAAGACATCACTATATGACAGTCTTTCTATGCAGGCTGCAGAAAAGAAGTGGATTCCAAATTTATCTATGGACTTATCTACACAATCAGACAAAACATATTTTCGTAATCATAAAATTTAAAAACATGCACAATATACAGTATTTAAAAACATTTCATTCATTCACACCAAAGAAAATTGAGCTATATTAGGCTATCAAATTAAAGATAGGCTTTAAGAATCCATCAGCAAAAGTACAAACCTAACACTGAAAAACACTAAATACCAGAAGCAAATTCTTTTTGATTTAAGATATACATGCATTTGTTTTTGTATTTCTTAAAAGAATCTGATCATATGTCATTTTATTAATTCTCCTTACATGTAAGCATCATGAAGTCTTGGATGAAAAATCTGGTTTCTAGTCTTTTTATCCACAATAACTTTGTTTCCAGAACAGCAAGCACTGCTAATCTGAAAAGAAAGACATAAATTTCAGCAAAAATTATCAGTGTGAAATTTAAAGGGAAAGGGTGTGAAAAGGCTGGTTGCTGTCATGGAAAACAGAAAACATGGCAACATGGCTAGACTTCTGTTTTTATTTTTTTTTTTTTTGTTGGTTTTTTCGCAATGTTTCTGTGCAATTCTTCAGATATGCACATTATAGCAAGTAACCTGTTGGACAAACATAGCACTATTTTGAGTCATACAAAAAATTGAATTTGTTCTCTTCAACAAAGGATTCTGTGACTCTGGAAAATCCTTTGAACTGGTTCTGTCAAAGAATTATTGTTCAAGAACTACATGAACTATAGTGGAACTTATTTATAATAATACGTTTGTTTCAAGTCGTTTCCATTCCGTAGAAAACCCGGATATTTCATCACTGACATCACCTGATTTCAGAAATATGTAACGCAATTTCTGTGACAATAATCGCTGTTATACAGTTTTTCAGTAAACAATATCTACATTAACATGAAAGGTGTCCATCGTAAACTTGTGATATTTGGAATATTCATGTGCGTCTTTATGGTCACAAAGGTGATAGGAAGTGAAATTTGCACCTGTGTAATACATGTATCTTGGAATCTACCGATTTGCCGAACATTAGTGACGTGGAGCAGAGCAAATTGTCAGAATACTGACAGAATGGAAACAACTTGCAACAAACGCATTCAAACATCATGAACATATTGGTTCACGAAATATAAATAAACACCATTTCGTTTTCCTGCTGATTTGTTTTTATCTTTTTATCTCCTATACATGCTATGGTTATCATTGCACTAGAAATCACTTTTTCATATACATCACAAGTGGATGTACAGTTTTAGAACTTTCAATCTCTTTAGTTAATTCAATTCTAAATTTGCCATTTTATTTGACTCCACCTACCTGGCAAATTTAGTTATACTGATCTATTTCTTTTGTGGAAGGTTGAAAATCTATATACATGTATATATATCTGATTTCATCAGTGGAAAGTGGCAACCACAGACCCTTAGTTTTTTATTTGAAAAATATCACATACTAGTTTTTATCCTTTTATCAACATAGAATATAATAGACTTGATTGAAATTGATGTTACTACTTATTATAATAACTTTACAATGTAGCATTAGGAGATTAAATAACACTTGAAAGTATATTATTACTGATTGGATTGGATTGGATTGTTTAGGTTTATTGTCACTTTCAGCTGTATTGTGACTACCTGACAGTGGGGAGGAAAGCCCAGATAGCTATCCAGCTGACCAGTGAAACCCCTGACTCTGGGTGGGTGTCTAGAAACTTTAACATATGAAGCTTGGCAAGCAGGACTCAAATACACAATAGTGGTGTTAGGCTAGTGGTCATGAGTCAGCGATCTTAACCACTCGACCTGGTATACTATGTGAATAACTTCTTCTGCTTCTATACTGTCATTAAAAAAAGCATCATAATTTCCTACGTCATGTATGTATCTGTGTAATAATATATTTACATTATAATTACAGATGTTCACTCTGTCTGTCATTGATAGGACAGCACAGAATGTGTGTTTGTATATTTGACTGAAACAAACAAAACTTATCAGAACAAGACCAATACCAGTTCTAGACCTGCATCGGCAAATGTTAATAATTGAGATTGGCTGAGATGTAAAATTACATCACATGTACAAAATTTGAATAAAATTGAACAAAAACTGTAGGAGTTATAAATAACCTAAACTTTATAGTGCTACTGTTTCAGACAAGTTCAGAGATAAAAATTAACCAAAAGTTCTGAAAATAGGAGGGGCACATCACCAATTCACCTGCCTAGTGTAATAAATGTGGAAAATATGAATTAAATTGAAAAAAACAGTAAGAGTTACAGATTACACAAACTATATATCGCTACTGTTTCAGACAATAAAAATGACAAACTGCGCATATTGAAATCAGAGAAAAAATTCACCAA
The DNA here is from genome assembly GCA_028566495.1 of Lithophaga antillarum. NCBI lineage: Eukaryota > Metazoa > Mollusca > Bivalvia > Mytilida > Mytilidae > Lithophaga > Lithophaga antillarum. The sequence continues at coordinate 8,804 of JAOXYI010139839.1, read as the reverse complement.
AAGTTCTGAAAATAGGAGGTGCATTTCATCAATTCACCTACAATATATGTGCAAAATTTGAATTAAATCATATGAAAACTGTAGGAGTTATAGATTACACAAACTATGTACCCTAAATGTTTCAAATGGATGGATGGACAGACTGACTGAGTCAAGCAACCACTAGACCTCCACACGCTGCTATTGATGCACATAAAAAGCAACCTTGTCCAACTAGTTGGTCAAACTTTATCTCACTCTGTTCAAACTTTGAGTCCGTTTAAAAAGGATAATTCCATCTTTCATCCCAAATATAATTCAACACTACTCATCAGGACTCTCCTATGAGCTACAACTTCTGTGAAAGGAGCTCTTACAGGAGGATTATAAAAACAGCAGATTATAGTGTGAGATCATGGTAAGGTAGGAGATACAACAGGTTATCCTTCCTGAAGGTCAAATTATTTGTGGAAATTTCATATCCAAATCTCTGTTTGTATAATTTTGTTACTGGCAATCTCCTGTAGATAGCTTGGTTGGAGCTTACATTTCAAGAGCCTGGTTATTTGCTTGATAGCACAATACACGCTACATTTAAGAGGTGAAACATGTGCTGCTGTTACACTGCATATCAAATGGCAGGCTGTGTTAACAGACAGATCACTATTACCTGTATAAATTTTCCAAGTGTTATCAATGCTATTCACATGACATTAGGATTTTCACAGGTGTTCACTTATAGAATCATTAACCAGTTGTCAGTTAGTGCCATTTGACAAGAGGCCAGCACCAGGTCCGAGTAGAATTAGAGCAATCAATTGCTGTTCTTACAAATGTATGCCGGGTCATACTTGTAAAGGGATGATATTTCCTTCATCATAACACTGTTCTTAGATAAGGCTATACTGGATTATCCCTGTCACTCTGTTAGTCTGTACATTTTAGCCTTGTGCATGAAAACTAGTTATTTATCTATTAATGTATAATATTAAAAACTTTAAGTTTTCTCACATAATGTTATGTAATCTGTCAGTATATACATTGATTTGTTTACACAGTGCTGATCCTGATGAACAACCCCAGCATCACTGGTCTGCAGTATATATATTTTTGTCCAAAGTTTCAAACAATTAAAACTAGAGCTGTCCACAAGTGGGACTAATACCCCCCACCCCACCCCCAAAAACACATCTAAGCAAAGTAGTTAACGGATATACTTCAGAAGAAATTTGCAAAAGCAAAATTAAGAAGGTCTCCTTAAATGACTGGGCAAACATGTCTTCTAAGTTCAGAGGGCCACAACTGTAGACACAATAATTGTTTGTCCTTTACACAGGGAACTCATCGAAAAAACTGCATCAAAATTGGACCAAAAATGAAAAAATCACTCTACAAAAATATTAAAAACCCCTTTTGGCCCCTTTTTGGAAAAAAGTAGGGCCAGAAACCCTACCATCAACCTTAGCCTGTATTGCAACATTGAAATCAAGAAACAAAACTGCATCAAAACCAGTTAAAAAATCCTAAATTCCTACATCTTGCGAAAATTGAAATTTTGTCCCTGTGACAACTTATATCTCAGAAAATCATCAAAATGTAAGATTTACATAAAATCTGTTGACATATGCTGAAAGGTCTTCCCACAAGGAATCCACTGAAGAAAACTGAATCAAAATATGATCATGATGATTAAAAATAAAAAATCCACATACAAAAATGAAAAAACCCTTCTGGACCCCTGTCTTACAAAATAGTACTGGCCAGAAATCCCATTATCAAACTTGACCTGTATTTGTGACAAAGAACATTGTGTTAAAATATTGACAGAATCAGTTTTTGGGAATAAAACTTGTTGCATGGAAACCAATTGTCCACAGACACTGACGATGAAGATGATGCAGACAGATCCATACCATAATACGTCCACATATTTTTGCGGCTGTATAAAAAGGAATGGACCGGAACATCCTACCACATGCATATCTGTACATCAGGATCTGATAATGTACTAACTTTCATGTAAACCTAACAAAGCATGTCAGAGAAGTTGTGATGACAAGGGGTCCATACTGGACTGGGTTGAAACCCTAAGTTCAAATGACCATAACTCTTGAAAAACTGAACGGACCGAGACATCCTACCCATACGTACAAACAAAATGTACATCTGTACATCAGGATCTGACAATATACAAACTTTCATTTAAATCTAACAAACCATGTCAGAGGAGTTGTGATGAGAAGGTCTCCATACTAACTGCATAAAAATTTCTAAGTTCAAAGAGTCATAACTCTTGAAAACCTCAATAGACTGGAACATCCCACCCACATGCACATCCACATATATCAGGATCTGACAATACACGAACTTTCATTTAAATCTAACAAATGATGTCAGAGGAGTTGCAACATCAAGGTCTCCATACTGATTTGGTCGAAATTTCTAAGTTCAAAGGGCAATAACTCTTGGAAACCTCAATGGACTGGAACATGTTACTCATATGCATATCTGTACATCAGAATCTGACAATATACATGATATACATACTTTCATTTAAACCTAACAAACCATGTCAGTTGTGATTACATGGTCTCCATACTGACCGAGTCTATTCTGATTTTGAAGAGCCATAACTCTTGAAAAACTTAATGGACCAGGACATCCTACCTGCAGGGATGTTTGCACATTATGATCTCTTGCTGTACAAAGTTACATGTAAAGTGACAAAGGAGTTGGTCTGGACAGACAGATGGACTGAGGAAATAATTTCAGGCTAGCCAGCCTGCCAGGTACCCAATCTGGCAATCGAGATGTTTTCTTTTGTATGAAAGATCAACTCAGTATTCTGAAACATTTATTTCAGTGAGGATTGTATATTCTTTTCTTACATGGAAAAATTGCAGAAAACTCTGAATACATTTTGTAACAAAATATTGAACTTGAAAGGCAAGATAAACTTTGGATGAGATACGGTAGCCTGCCAGTGCTGATCTTTGTGACTTGCTTCGCTGTTTATAAATGATTTTAAAGGGTTTATTCTGTATACTTTTTGTAATCTTCTCCTTCCTGTAAGTCTAACTATTCGATCTAAACACTTGTTCATCTTTCTGTGTAACAAGCAGTCAACAGGTCAAGGGAGGTAATAAATAAAATGAAGTGTCTAAATACCGTGCACAGTCGGTGATAACCAGAAATTCCGAACATGCCATTTCACAACAGTTTTGTGCATGTAACTGCATATCCTCCTAAATCGCTGAATAGATTTCAATAAAATTTCGAGGCACCTTCATTACATGATAAAGGCGTGAGTCCAATATGTGATTTAGTTTCTTTCGAATTAAAAAAAGAAAAAAGAAAAATGAAAAATGTGTTCATCTATGTTTGCACATTTTGCCCCGGTATATTTATTGTCGCTTCTGATTCTATATTGTAAAAGTGATGTTTTTACGTGTGTGCTTTCCTTGTGTGATATCTCTCTCTCTTGTTTCTTTTCTTTTCTTTTTTTATAATCTTTCCTTGGCTAGTGTACTTTTTACCTTACAAAACACTTGAATACCTGTCGGATTATGCTGTGTTTTGCATGAATAGTGTCCTATTTTGCTTAACTTATCTTAATCCTATAACTGTCACGCTTATATTGGTAATTTTGTATTAAATTTCAAAAACGTGTATATGTATGTATGTATGTATGAGCTGAAATGTTTTATCAAACTTTAAATTTTAGCTTAGTTGCTTTGAGTTGAATTCAATTCCAGAGTTTAACGTTATCATGGTTATATTGGAATGTAGATATTTGTTGACCATTTCCCGTAGAAGCACCTACACTGAACAGAGGATCAAGATTACAAAACAGTGAGCTGCGAGTTTTGACGAAACACAAGAATGTAATTATCCTGAAATTCAATAAGTTCAAGACAACTTAAGGATACAATATCTAATTTGGTTATTGTTTCTGTCTGGTTTGAGGAAACAAAATTCAAATAGTCGTTTCTGACCGAACACGCTCTTGAAACTGTTCACAAATTGAAGCGCTTGAGGTATTGTATCAAGTTTTGTGGTCTGATGTCGTATGAAGAGTTTGGATAGTCAAAATTTTGCCGATTGCTAAATGTGACTGGTGTTTATTTTAGCTATCAGTTTATAATTATCCCAGGCTGGGACTAATATATTCAGATATATCAGTCCCAGTTCACTGTTTTCTGTAGGTTTTGTTAGTTAAAACTAAATGTAAGACATTTTGGATAAGTAAGAAAAGAACAACATATTTTTCTTATCTGTATGTAAAAAAAATCCCTCAAAAACCATTTCCTAAGGTAGTTGGAACACACAATAATTTCCTGTAAAACTTAACTACAATAACATGAACATGATGAATGAAAATATGATTTTCTCTGGAAATATCAGTAATAAATGTATTATTTGTCGATTCCTCAGCACAATATTACCGAAACTGGTATTCCATTTTGGTTTTCTAAACCCCAAAGGTTTGCTGATGCATGTAGAAACTTGCTTTTTTGTTCATTAAGGTTTAAGTATGGAGTTATTGGTACTTTAAGATTCATATTCACAAGCAATACCGCGTCTGGACCTGTGTCTGCCAAACATCATTGATCGAGACTGATTGAGAGGTAGGGGTGTAAAACTACTAAACTGAAGAAAAACTGTAGGAGTTATAGATTAAACAAACTATGTACCGCTACTGTTTCGGACAACGAAAATGACAAAGTTTCACATATGGAAAATCCGAGAAAAAAAATCACCAAAATGTCTGAAAATAAGAAGTGCACATCATCAACTCACCTATAACATAAAAAAAATTTGAATTAAGTTGAACAAAAACTGTAGGAGTTTCAGATTACACAAACTATGTACCCTAAATGTTTCGGACTGAAGCACGGACTGACGGAGTAGAGCAACCAACAGACCTGTACTGGCCGCTGGCGACGCAGGTAAAAATAGCAATAATGGACTCTAGTGGAATGTACGATAAGGATTAATTTTAACATGTTTAAGCGACTTTATTTTCAATATTTAATATTTTGTAGGTTTGAAATGTATTATAAAATAAGGCGTATATCTGAATATATATAAGCATGTAATCTCTATCTGATTCCATACAGCTCACATTCTTATATATATAATTAATTAAAAAAAAAAAAAGATATCAAAAATATACCATCGAACACGCATATACACCATGTACTGTGTCTATCTCGTGACAGGGTACACTTCGGTCAATGAAGCTATATTTTTATTTGGCAGATTTGGCCGAGTGGTCTAGGGCGCTGGACATGTTGCAGGCGATTTAGTGGCAAAGGTGAATCAACGGCGTGAGTTCGAGTCCCACTGAGAGAACAATCAAAATTTGTCAGCATAAATCTAATTCTGACACTGTGTGTGTGTGTGTACGTGTGTGTGTGGAGAGAGAGAGAGAGTTTAGTAGTCCAAATGATTCTCATTACTTCGTAGAAACAACTCTGAACCATTCGCTTACTGATATAGTTTAAACTACAAATGTATAGCCAATTATGACATAAGACACCTTGATCATGGCAAATATTATGATTTGTTTTCCAGTAAAGTCTGTGTAAAACGTCCTTTGACACTATTCAGTCCAGTAACATTTTACTCCTATCACGTGAATAAAAACAAAAAGAGATGTAACGTTTAACAAGACAGGCCTATTAACACTGCACCGTCATTAGTAGAGATTAAAATATTCGGACCATTATAACGCTTACACCAAATATTATTCTATTCTTTTTCTGTTATGTCTGGGTCATAAGAAAACACTTTACCGGATTAAGCGTTAACCGTTTGACCCACTATGGCCTTCATTTATACTTTAATATCTCAATTTTACAATGACCTGCCATATGTACATGATGTATGCTAGGCTTTGTTGCAATTCGGTTGGTTTCTACTGAAACCTATATTATGAAGTCTGCGTTAAAACTGAGTTGGGACCCGCAATTAAAAAAAGACTGTTCAGTTTCAGTTCCATTTTGCTCAATGGTTTCTAACAAGAACATTTTAATACAGTATCGTATTTTAAACATCTACACAAGATATATTAAACTAAGACCTGTAATTAATTGCAGCCATCTGGGATTTCGACTACCGCCAAAATAAAGAATCCTAGCCGGATTTTTCTTCAATCACAGAGATAAAAATTAACAGGGGCACAGTAGCCCAGTGCTCCAAAATATTCATCTGGGCTGTAATAATAGTCATGAGTTTGACTAATACAGCTGGATGGCTGTCCAGGCTTTCCTCTCTCCGGTAGTCACAATAAAGCTGAAAAATTGTTGAAAGTCATCACAATAAACCAACAACCAACCAAACACCATAAATTATAGACTAACTGGGCTCTTATATTCAACCAAGAAACATACCAAATTTAATATCAAGAAGTCTGCTACAAGTATGGGAAATTCTTTCAGCTTTTGCCGCTGTGCTCGACTTGGGAAAAGAATTTTCCAATACTCAAAGAAAATTTTCCTGATCTTCAGTATGCTATCGTATAAGAATCTATTAAGCACCTTTGTTTTCATATGATCTATGTAAATTTATAGGTTCTTCTAGATACATCATATACTATAAATGCAAACTAGAATAATATTGAAATGGTTGATATTTAGGGGATTAATTCTCTTTTGGGGCATATGATATAGCTGCATCACATGTTTGGACATTTCCTTAAAACTAAAGAGCATTCTTCCAGTAGGACGTTCATTTGAAAATAATTAATTAGGATTTTTGTATGTATTCTTTACTAGACCTAACAGATCAAGTATTGAATTTTGTAATAGTATTTATTACCTTTGTCTTAAATTGAAGGTACAGAAAACAATTTCAGTGTTTTCTTCAAAATTAATAAGTACAATGTATATTGTAATCTACATATGCATGTTTAAGTTTTGCTAAAGTGCCTGTATATTAAAATAATTATTTTCAAACAAACTTTAATGTAATTTAGTGATTTACAACACGAAGTGACAGGAAAACTCATAAATTGTCATAGTGTAATTTATATTGTCCTTCCCTGTAATACAGTGTTTCCTGCTGAAATTCAAAAAATTACAAGAGCACTGAACTTTCTATTTATCTCTTAACTCCAGTCTTCATCAGGAGCAAAAGAGGGGGATGTATATAGAAATCTTCGTGAAGTTGTACAGCAATACAGTAGCAGACCCCCTACATCATGCTCTAACTTCAGTTCAAGGTTAAACGTTAAAATCAGACAAATTCTTGGATTTCTGCTATGAAATTATTGAACTGAAAAGAATGCAACACTGACACATAATACTATAACTATGGTGTTTACAGCAAATTTTCAAAGGTCAGTCTTGATATTAGAAGAAAATTTAATCGGCACTAGATTTGTATAAAATCAATGAAATGTCTTTACAAAGTTATCAGCATAATAATAAACACCAACATTGTTGTGTAGTGTTAAAATTACTGCTGCTGTCAAGGCAAACATTATACACAAGATCTAATGTCTGTTTACATTTAGTGTTAACTTTTTTGAGAAAAGTTCCTTAGTTGAGGATTTTAATGCACCCCACCTAAAAATTATTGGAAATGAGAGTGAAGGGTTTTGCCTGGTCGTCAAAGATTCGCCATCACTGTAAAACAGCACAGAAGGACGTCATATTGCATCTTATTGCTAATAATCGCTCAATTACTTTTACTGTATCGTTTTGTCATCAGGTGGCGGGTTATGCATTGTACACTATATTTTAGATTTTGGACTATGCCGCAACCTTGAAGATCCACACAAAAACTTGGTCATAAGACTGTTTCGAAATCTGCCTATTGTATATTGTTGTCGCTTAATTGTCTGTAGTTGTAAGCTTGATAAATCATTTTAAAATTCTCTCGAATCACTGAACTAACTGGAACCGTACCTGGCAGGAATGGCCCATGAATGGTCCTTCCTCAGGTCAGGGAATTGTGTAATTCCCTGCTCAGATTTATTATTTTTTGTCCATATACCAGAAATAGCCAAACAATACAGAAAAAGTAAATGAACAGTTATTAGCTATTGTCATCACTCTGTGTCCGTAGTCGTAAACTTTATAAATCATTTTAAAATTTTCTCAAATCATTAACCTGAATAATCCAGCTGCTATATTCCGTCAGAGAAATATAATTAATTCTATATGTCTCTTGATTCCGTTCACTACGAACAGTAGTGTAGCGGATCTAGAGGGCTCTGAATTATTCGAGTTATCGAATCATTCAACTTAATGGAATCTTACCTGGCAGGAATGGTCCTTGGGTGGTCCTCTCTCAGATTTGTTATTTTCCCACCATAAGATGACCAAACAATACGGAAAAAGTAATCGAACAGTTGTTAACTATCGTCATCGCTTTGTGTCCGTTGTCGTACACTTTATACGTCATTTTAAAATTCATGCAATCATATCACTGAACTAAATGGAACAGTCCCTGGCAGGAATGGTCCTTGGATGGTCCTGTCTCATATTTGTTCTTTTTCGGGCTAATAGGAAGGCTATGATGACCTTCACAGTCCTCCAAGGGTTTGATAGGCTGAAATTCCCAAAATTTTGTCAGAAATAATGGAGTCAGCTGAAATGAAAGAAAGGCGAGAGAAAACCGAAAGAGCATTCAAGGTGGAACAATCCAAGGACATAGGCAACATCGGGAACGAGAAGGACGAGAACAAACAAACAATACATGAACAAGCAACAGAAAACACAACACAGAAAAACCAAAAACGTAGATGAGCAACACGGACCCCACTAAAAACCGGGAGTGAACCTAGGTGCTCCAGAAGGGTAAACAGTTCTTGCTTC
>JAOXYI010139728.1:0-11680 GCA_028566495.1 Lithophaga antillarum | reverse complement strand
TATATTTGACTGATTTCAGTGAATCCCTAGAAGACTAATGAAAAGAAATCATACGTTTTTGGTTTTTTTTTTGCAATATCAGTAAGAGTACGATCTTTCAGTTTGCAAAATGCATTGGTAACCAATCAAATGAAATGACAGCACCAAACTCACCAAACTGACACATCTGGGGTTTTTTAAATGACTCAAATGTACAAAATTGCCGCATCTGGACAAGGTTAAATGTTTTATATCAGATTTGTTAATTATATTAAAATAACCAAGTTTTTCTTTTAAATAGGACATAATTTGCTGATGTGCATAAATGGCAGTCAGAGTCAATTTTGAAAACCTTTAATCGTCGTCTGAGGTCAAAAATGGTCAAAACATCATTTTAGGCCATTAAAATGCAAATAAGCTAATTACCTTTTTCAGTGTGTATATTTATTGTAACGACCTACCTTTTTTTCTTTTAAGTGAGGAGTCATCGGTCGCGCTACATGAAAAAAAATATAAATTTGAATCAATTTAAGGAAAACCTGAATTTTCAATATGTCGAACATTACTGAATTGTATATAAAACCATTAATCATTACTCTAAAATATCCAATTTCTCCTTAAAAATAAAAGATCATTTGCTACTGTGTATGACAAACTGACTAAATGATAGTAACACCTTTCTTGTGGTAATACGTCTTTTTTTTTTACAGAATTTTACCATAATTTGTATGTTGACAAATGAATTTTCGCAATGTTAACTTTTCTACAGTTGCATTATTTTTTATGCTGATAACAAATAATCATTGAATCAGAAGAAAATTGAAATAATCGCAGTAAAGATAAACATTTAAAGGTAATATTCTTTGAATTCCAATTTATGAAGGCCAAACACGGCACTTTCCATACATATTCGACATTTAGAAAATTGAGGTTTTCCTTTAATTGACTCAATTGCCAAATTTTTATTTTTTCATGTAGAGCAAATGATCCCAGAGGTAGTTCTTCATACTAAATTTATACAATTAAAAAGCTAATTGGTTTATGTTGCATTTTTAATGGACTAAAAATGGTGTTTTGTCTATTTTTGAACCCAGACGACGATTCAAGTTTTTTTTTCAAAATTGACCTGAGTTTTGGTCATTTTGTAATATACATGTACATCAACAAGTTATGGCTCATTTCAAAGAGAAAACTGAGTTGTGTTAATATAAATTACTAAATCTGACATGTTGCATTTAACCTTGCATATATAAGAATCCAGATATGGCAAATGTTTACAATTTGAGTCATTTTCAAAACAAATGTGCCATTTGTGAGTTCAGTACTGTTATGTCATTAGTTGTTCAGAGTTAGGAGTGCTTTGAAAATGTGCCTGATTGAGGCCGAATTTAGCCAGAAAATTCAGTCACAACGCTTTTATTGTAAACATAGGGTTGTGACATCTCACATTGCTCAGAATTGGGAATACTTTAAAAGAATGTAGAACCTTACTTAAGTTGCAATGGACATTGTTAAAGTACGTTTCATCGACTTGAGTCTCACGTTTCATTCATGTTGAAAAATATTTGGAGAGTACATGATGTAAATTCTAAAAAATGTTATGTTATTGTAAAAACATTACAGCAACTTTTGTATATTATGAATTTTTCTCTCTGTTTCCCGTTTTTGGTCCACTCGTGCGGAAAACGGAAAAATTTTAGCTTTCCCCCATTGTAACTGATTATAGCCATGAAGGAAAAGATTTTTAGAAATTTTGAAATATAATAATTTATTTAGTTTTAAAATAATAATATTAATATTATACAGGTGAAATTTTTCGTCTCCAGCCATAAGAAATTGCATTTGTCATGCTTACTGAAAACTGATTTTACCCCAAAAATGCCAAATCAGGCTACATGACAACAGCAGCAACATTTCTGTAGTAGAATCAAGTTGCTATAGACATAGTTGAATCACTTTTATATGTTTGTAAAATAACTGCCAAAAGGCTAGAGACTCAGTCGGGTAGAACGTACTTCATTGTGTTAACATCGTTAACATATTGTGAAATCTGTAAATACTTCTGTAACTATTGTGTTCACTGTGCAGTAGAGGATAGACTGTCGTTCAGACGGCTGTTGTTATTATTGTAGTATGATCAGACCAGGCTCGAGCTGGTGTAAAATTGGATTATTTCTATGCAAATTACCGGCTTATGACTTCATAGTGATGTCATAAACGTATTGTTTATTTGCCAGTTTTGGTATAAAAAATTCCAAATATATGCTATTTTTACTAATTTTTGGTATGAGCCAGAGCGAGTACTACCAAAATATTTATATTTTGAATGGGTCTTCCTAATATACACATTATGGTAAAATTTTGGTACTCGATCGGGATCATAATTCAATTTTCAATTCAACTTTTTAAAATGTGTGATTGTCTGGTGTTTTAGCACTTTTGTTAAAAAATAGCTGATTTTGAGGTGCAAAACGAAGAGCCTGTGAAGATGTTAACAAATTCTCTATCTTCTGAAAGAATGGATACTTGTGTTTATTTGAATGGAGGTAACAGATAAAATACAGTTTATAATTTTTCAGTTTTAAGGGGTTAAAAAACTTATTATACCTAAGCTACTAATCCATTTGCATTTAAATGATGCAAAGGTGATTTCAAATTTCTGCGAAACCAGCAATGAGAAGGAAAAAAATATCGGAACAAAGCTTCATTGCAACATGGAGATTCGATGACATTTTGTATGAAGCATACTCTTTGACGTGAAAAATAGAGCCTTTTGAAATAAAGACTAGGGCTGACAGGCTTCAATAGGAATGAAGTTTAAAGGATAGCTCTATGAAATGATTTTTGTAATATTTAATAGCTTTCAAAAACGCCCATGTTTAAAGGATAGTTCTAAGAAATACTTTCCGTCATATTCAACATCTTTCAAGGAAGCCCCTTTGATATCCATTTATCAAACTTTATGCATAGGCTTAGAAAATAAAAAGTATTTCAAAATGAATTTAACTATGACTGTTCTCACAAGTCTTTCCTCGTTTATTTAACTAGAGAAACACTCACTAGTCTGTTGCTTCATGGTCATTTGGGGGAGACACTTCTCTCTAATTGTGCCTTCGCATATGCGTCTCGGATTTACGAAGCCCCTGCAGGGACACAGAAAAAAAAATATATTGTTGTCTCGATTTATTATATCGCGATCTCGATTTATTATTTCGTTATCTCGATTTATTATATCGTTATCTCGATTTATTGTATCGTTATATGGATTTATTATTTAGTTATCTTGATCTATTATTCCGAGATCTCGACTTAATAGTCATGTGAGTCATGTGACCTACATCTTTACAACTGAAATGTACTTGTTTCTATAGAAGGGCTTTTAATAAATTGATGCTGTAAAGTTCTAATTTTATTTATACGTTTATGATGGTACTATAATGTTGATGTTACAATTCAAATTACAAAATATATATGATGTTGATGTTCTGATGGTTTAACTTGTTCTCCCTTTCTTTCTGAAATACATATGCATTAACTCTCAAACTCCTCCCATAATGTACACTTTCTCTCCCTGAAATCATTCCTCAAACCAATTATTACTTTCCTTTAAGAAGTGATGTATAAACAAATATAAAGATATCAATACCATAGATGTATAATACATCTATGTAAATACCAATAATTAATATGTCTGCATTTTTTATCTGAATCTTTAACCTGGCGTTAAGTAAATAAAAACTGTAGCTGGTCAGTGATTTACATGCCACATGTTGGAACAATAACATAATATCTGTGCGAAAGTTAGGTCTTCAAAATATGAATATGAAAATGTTTATGTTTATTTACTGACCTTTATAAACAGTACCAAATACAAAAAACAATATGGTAAATAGCTGAAATAAAACAATAAAACATGTATCAAAACTAATATATCACACAACATGGCGACTGGAAGAGCCGATCGGGCAAGATAAGTTAAAATTTGATATTACGTTATATTTTATACCTTGCCCGTATCGGTTCTTCCAGCCGCCATGTTGTAAAGATGTAGGTCACATGACTATTAAATCAAGATCTCGAAATAATAAATCGAGATAACGAAATAATAAAACGATATAATAAATCGAGATAACGGAATAATAAATCAAGATCTCGAATAATAAACCAAGATCTCGGAATAATAAATCGAGATCTCGGAATAAAAATTTGAGATAACGATATAAACATATCGAGATCTCGAAATAATAAATCGAGATCACGATATAATAAATCGAGATAACGATATATTTTTTTTCTTTGTGTGTCCCTTCAGAGTCTTAGTAAACAACTGCGGTGGCTGGTTTAGGACGTCGAATGTTTTTTTTTAAATCTCGTTATAACGACATCTTATCACGTTGTAACGAGATACTATGTCGTTATAACGAGAAACTATCTCGAACGAGATACTCTTTCGTTATAACGAGAAAATTATCTCGTTATAACGAGATAGTATCCCGTTATAATGAGATAAGATGTCATTATAAAACTATCTCGTTATAACAAGATAGTTTCTCGTTATAGCGACATAGTATATCGTTATAACGAGATAGAAAAAAAAACATTCAACGTCCTAAACAAGCCACCGTAGTTTTTTACAGAGCCCCTGAAGGAACACACAAAGAAAAAAAATATATATCATTATCTCGATTTATTATATCGTGATCTCGATTTATATATTATCTCGTTATAACGAGATAGAAAAAAATATTCGACGCCCTAAACCTACGGAGCCCCTGAAGGGACACACAAAGATAAAAAATTATATCGTTATCTCGATTTATTATATCGTGATCTCGATTTGTTATTTCGAGGTCTCGATATATTATATCGCTATCTCGAATTATTATTCCGAGATCTCAATTTGTTATTCCGTTATCTCGATTTACTATTCTGTAATTTCGATTTATTATTACGTTTTCTCGATTTATTATATTGTCATCTCGATTTATTATTCCGTTATCTCGATTTAATTTGTCGTAATACATGTAGCAGAACTATCAAGAGCTGCGAAAACGTCTAGAGAGCATCATGGGCCCCTTTTAATTTTGATTAAACTTTGCATACAGCTTTGTATAATAAAGATACAGATTGCCTTAAAAGGATTAGGTGGTACTTTGGGACCTTGAGTATGTACGGAAGCCTCAAAGAGACAAAATTGAATATCAAAATGCATCTTTCAGCACTACCGAGGGCTCGAAAAATGTGTAGAGAGCATCGAGGGTCCCCTTTAATTTTGATAAAACTTTGCATAGAGCTTTGCATAATACAGATTGCCTTAAAAGGATTAGATTGCATTTTAGTACCTTCGGTATCTGTAAGGCTTCCGTACATACTGAAGGTCCAAAAGTGCTACCTAATCCTTTTAATGCAATCTGTATTTTTATTATACAAAGCTCTACGCAAAGTTTTATTAAAATTAAAAGGGGCTATCGATGCTCTCTACACGTTTTTTCAGCCCATGGTAGTGCTGAGACATGCATTTCGATATTCAGTTTTGTCTCTTTGAAACTTCCGTACATACCGAAGGTCCCAAAGTGCCACCTAATCCCTTTAAGGCAATCTGTATCTTTATTATACAAAGCTCTATGCAAAGTTAAATCAAAATTAAAAGCTCTTTACATGTTTTCGCAACCGTCGGTAGTGCTTTTTGGCTAAAACAATTTTTTTCGATATTCAGTTTTGTCTCTTTGAAGCTCCTTTGGTAGTGCTGCTACATGTATTACGATATAATAAATCGAGATAACGATATAATAAATCGAGATATCGAATTAATATACCGTGATAACGGAATAATAAATCGGGATCTCCGAATAATAAATTGAGATCCCGATTCGAGATCTCGAAATAATAATTCGAGATAACGATATAATATATTGAGATCTCGAAATAATAAATCGAGATCACGATGTAATAATCGAGATAACGATATATTTTTTTCTTTGTGTATCCCTTCAGAGGTTCCGTATGAACCAACCACCACACTAAGTTATCAATATAACAATGATGGATATGATTATTTATATGGTGACAGGAGATCTGAAAAATTAAGTTGAATGCTTTTGCCTTGATAATGCTTTCGTCTTGAAGAATAAGTATTAGACGAAATAGTTGAGATTTGCACAAAAATAGAAATTGCCTGTTCTATTTTACTTTCGTCTTTTTTTTTCAAATCAATGATAATTTTGCCCTAAAGCAGATAATGATGAAGATTGGACTGCTCGGAATTGATTTTATATTAAAATTGGACTATTTTTATCTCCATATATCAATTCAGCAGCATCCCAAATTGATTTCATAAGTAAAGGCATAAATAATTGTCTATTCCTTCTGGTGGAAGGTATATTGTATTTGTACTGTCCGTAGATGGTCCTCTACAAAGTTTATACTTTTGGTGCCTACCGAAAATCCAAGATGGCCTCCACCGTGGGACAAAGATAACACAGGACTCCATGTGATGTCGAAAAAGTCTTTTTGTCTGAAACCACATTAGAGAATGGAAGCAAACTTGACGTCAATATTCCTTGGATGGTCCTCTACGAAGTTTGGAAATTCAAAATGGCAGCCAGGGAGAATAATGCTTTCTGATCGGTTGAAATTTCAGGAATCTTCTTGTCAGAAACCACAGTGTCTGTAATGTTGTCAAAATGTTTCTTAGATGGTCCTCTACCAAGTTTGTACTTCTAGTGCCGATCGGAAATCCAAGATGGCTGCCACAGTGGAACAGTTTAACATAGGACTCAATAGGAAATTTGAAAAAGTCTTTTTTGTCTGAAATTACTCAAGGGAATGGAAGCAAACATGGCAGAGATGTTCTTTGGATGGTATTCTACAACGTTTATATATTATTTAAGTGTTTTGTAGTTAATTATTTACTCGTTATGACTATATTAAAATGTCTTTCTTCAGTAGACTATTTGCGATTGGCTTCCAATGACTGAATGTTGACTTGATAATCTGAGTACGAAGATTTTAAAAAAGTTTGAAAAAGTCGCAGTTTTATCAACAGTAGAACTATGAAAAAATATTCAGGTTTAATTTTTATGCATCGCTGAATTGTAGAGAAATATGTAAAACAAAAACATATGACGAACGATTTCTTTTGCTTCGATGATAATTATTTTTTGTAACGTGCTATGAGTTATTGTTTACTTATATAAAAGTAAAAAGTAACTTTGATTTCTTTTTTGAAATGTATTATGTAACAGAATTTGTCATTCGTGCAATCATTTTAAGTTTTATAATTCCATAAATAACTACCATCATCAAAAGTCGGGCAAAAAAAAAGGTTTTATTCGCATCAAGTAGTCTCTGTTGTAATGCTTTACTTAAAAAAAAAAGAAAGCAGATGAAATCGACCGTTACAGATGTAGTGTGTGTTTATAGAATAGATACTAAAGGAGATACTAAATGAGGTATAAATGTCCACTGGACAGCCGAGAAACAGAAGAGTAGATCTGAAGCCCTGAGTCCAAAGCAGAGAGTTTTCTTGTTACTTTATTAGGATTGAAATTTGAAAAATAGTAATTCCAGCGACTTTGTTTTTCTTTTTATGTTTTTCTCTTTCTGTTATTTGACATTTTTATTCATATTCATTTAGATACACATGAAATGCACAAATTTAAACCTGAAATTAAATGCCACTTAAAATCTTAATGAAAGAAAGAGGAGAAAGTAAACACATCTTCAGATTCTATAATTTGATGAGACTTCTATTCCTATTTCAATACCATCTTCTACTAAATTTCAACTCAGATCTATACGTTCACATAGCAACTCGCTAGTAGCAAACGCAATAAAAAAGTTTTCATAAGCAAATCAAACCAAGCCAAGGTAACAATAAGATGAACAAGAGCTGTCAGAATAACCCCGACTGCACAGTGAACACTGACTAGTTGCAAAAGTATTGACAGATTTCATAATATCTTTACAGTGTTAATACAGTCATAATGTTAACTGTAATGACCTTATTTCAGTAAGGTTATCCCTCCTTTTAAAGTACTCCCAGTTCTGACCAACATGAGAAGCTGCAACCCTGAGTTTATAACAACTTTTTGACAGAAATAGGTCAATAACAGGTCAAATTACCTAATTTTGGTCTGTAACAACGGTGTCCACAATTATGAGCATTATGATATGTCACAACCCTACACTGTAAAAACAGGGTTTAGGAATAGAACACTTCTAGCACATGTTTAGACCTAAACATGTTTAGGATTGTGTTTCAGTCCTAAACACTAGTTTGTTAAACATGTTACCAATCTAAACATGTTTAGGGTTAGAACACATGCCGTTTTTCGTACACGATATTTCCTAAACATGTTTAGCCCTAAACACGTTTAGTCTCGAACATGTTTAGGTTTAGAACAACCCTAAACGTCTAAACACAATCCTAAGCATTTGAAATTATTTCCCTTTTCAGAACATTGCAATTCTATTTTTTGTGTTTCATTTGTTCTTTTCGAGGATTCGTAAATCGATTGAATATTATATTCTCTTTAATGATGATGTTATTCATAATTATCACAGTATCTTTAATTTTGGAAACCACTGAGAAAACAATTACATGTGGAGAAAATATTTAATACCACTAGGGAGAAATTTTTGTTTTGCATATTTATCAAATTGAACACCCGACTATGTTTTATCAGCCTATTAATTCATATGAATGTCTATGACACTCTTCATTAATAGACTGAAAAAGTGAGATTTGCAAAATGAATTATCACACAGCTCTTATGGGAAGTCTTGATTTCCGGTTTCACCTAAAGAATAACAAGAAGACGACATATTTTCTAACCCTAAACATGTTTAGGTTAAACATATGCTCAAATGAGAACAAAATTGGCGTTTAGAATGGGTTTAGGCTCTAATCACTTATTTCTTAACTAGAACATGTTTAGGGTTAAACATGTGCTCAAATGAGAACAAAAGTGACGTTTGGGATTGTGTGTAGACTCTAAACACTTGTTTTTACAGTGTATACGGTAAAAGTGAAGTATACAAATATATCCAAATAAATGGCATGTAAAATGACTGCTAAAACAATTTAGTAATGTAAAAAGTTTTTAAACATATTTATTACTTTAAGATCTTGATTTAGAAACGAATATTACAGTTAGAAAGCTATCAAATTTAAATACCATTAAAATGCAACATCTGATGTAACTTCGATGTTCACTTGATGACGCTGAAAGTTTGAAGGTTAAATACACAATCTTCGTGCTTGAACTTGACGCATAGTCGCAGACGACGTTTCTGGTAATTTAAAATGTTAATTTTTAAAATTTTTTTGATGTTGCATTAGAATAGGCAAAACTGTATTGTATTTAAATATTTTCCTTCGTAAATCTAAGATTTTACAGTCGCAAATGTCCGTTTTTCTGACTTCACTAACGTGTCGCCAGCAAAACTCAATTTATGACTGTAAAATCACCGACTGACGTCGGCAAATATTCGAATAGAATACAGATATCTCCTAAATTTACGAGTAAGTGATCAAAAAAAATTATTGAATGTAGTATTATTTCCTACTTTTATAGGGACTCTGTGGGACTTTTTAAGCTGGACAGATAGTAATAAGTATTATATATCAATGGAAAGGTCATTGGACATAGAATAAAATTATATCTATAATTAAGGAATGTCATGTGACTATTAAGATATTTGAGGAGTTATCTCCCTTTTCCCACCATATTCCTTTCTGTCACATTTTAAAGTAAACCAAGAAGAGGAGGAGGTGTCAGTTTCCCAGGTCTAGATATGACACGCTAGAGTTTATTTCCGTCATATTTTGAAAACCAAAAAACATTTTTATTTGTTTCTTGATGTATACAGACAGCATACTTGCATGTATATAATTGTGATGCCTTGTGAATTACCGTAATATCTGAAGAATTTTTTTTTACCAGCTTAAAACAGTTACAAACTGAAATCTAGTTTTGTCTTTCTTCTTTCTTCAGTTGTATAGTTTGTATATTAGAATATGTCTATCATGTTTATCGAAGCACTGAACAATTAGAATGTTTTCAATGATTTCAATGGGTTCTCAAAATTTCAAATCATGATCATTTACAATGGTCATTACCATATATCCATAAACAGTTAATTCTTGCCTTAAAACAAAAAACTACAGAAGTACTTAATTTATGAAAAACAGCAAATAACCATACGAACGTGTTATACTTCAATGTATGAAATGAGAATGGTGATCGCAGGTGGTACACTAGGTAATGTTGGACCTCTAACACTTATAAATCAAGGTAGTGATGCAGTCACGCTTCTTTCAAGATAACTATTCAAAACAATGCACAGAACAGCAAAATTATATACACGAAGATAATTCACAGAATGACAGCATACTAATAATTATAATCTTAAACAAAGCAGTGTATATATATACATAGCATGTATAGCTATTCTACCATTAAAGTCATGTACAAAATTAACCATTACATTACTTGATCTATCTACCGACTCCCACGATGTGCCATCACTACTTTTCTTTTTTTAAGAAAAGCCTTTCATTATAGTCTATTTGTAATGCTATAAATAATGAAAAATCTTTTCTCATTTCCCAGAATTGGAAATAAGAATTCCCAAATTTGTTATATAGATTCTAAGCGGTTATACCTATTTTTTTCTAACCATTGTGGAGTTTACTCGCTCTACAGTATGAAAATGCATGTTTTTATCTCGTATAATAACAATCTTCTAGGCAAATCAAATGAAAAGGACGTCAGGTTTGATTCTCGCAAAAAGTATATTCTTCTGTGGCACTAAAAAACTTCCGTACGATATACTTTATTATATAAGTTTCAATTAAGAGCATTTTCCGTTTTGTCACGTGCCAAAAGTTAGTCTTTAGCTCACAATCACAGTAAAAAGCAAAAGGATCTGTTTGGTACATGTACATTTGAATACATGTCTGATAGAAAACCGCGTGAGAGCCACCAACTTTTTGCAAATAATCCGCAAAATTTCTAACAAAGGTATCTTTTCTTTCATTTGCCTAGGTCAGGCGCGAGTAAAAAGTTTGTCGTTATTGTTTTCATTTCATTTTGTGAAGAATTTAAGAATTTATTAATCACAGGAATCAGACAGTTAAAAATACTAAGCATTGGTTTCCGTCCTCTTGATCGACAGGACAATATCTGGAAAGTTAAGCTGCAAGATAGAGATCGTATTGCGGTAATATCAAATTTCGCTCAGTACTGAACACCTTTCCTGTAACTGTAAAATGAAGAATGAAAACAATTTGCTATCCTTTTCTTTTTATTTTTGAAAACTTTCGTTTCATTCCAGTTTTTCTCGTTGTTCATTTACCTTTATATTCTTTCTTAAATCTTTAAATGGAATGGTTAAGGTCATTCCTGGTCACTGCATGAAAAAAAATGGATTTAATGTAATTTATTTCTGATGTAAATTTGTTTGAATTTCAACGTTAGAATTGTTGAATATACCATGGATTTTACTTAAAATTTACAATAATACACCGTTCTGATTAAATTCTGAATTTTATAATAATTTGAAGTACATTTAAGTATAGTTTCATTTTAAATTAAATTCAGCTTTTCATGCACTGATTGTTCTGTCCCCTTCTGTTTCTTGACAAAAATGCTAACAATTTACGATTAAGTGTACATATATATTTTCGGCGGAATTC
>JAOXYI010139727.1:0-18844 GCA_028566495.1 Lithophaga antillarum | reverse complement strand
AAAATAACATTTTTTACGAGGACGTCTCGACAAAATGATGAATTAGAAACTACCGATGAAACGATATCTGAAACCAATGCTGGGAACAGTGAAAAGGAAAGTAAAACTGAACCGCAAAGAATATTCCAGCAGCGGTGGTTGGCAACGTACCAGTAACTGGCTGAATTATGACAAAGATAAAAATGAAATGTACTGCTAAAAATAAAATGTTGCAATCACTTTATCATTAAATTCTGTGAACAATTTTGGTGTTTAATACATCAAGTTTGAAATACTGTTCAACAAAAAAAGGGAAAATGTCAGTTTCAGTGCATGTTGTAGACCCCCGGGTGTAGACCAAATGGTTCATATATCAAAACAATTTTGAATTTTTCACTGAATGTGCAATGGCACCAGTAACTACAAAATGATTTCTCACACATCCTTGCCAAAAAACTTTACCACTAACAATAAATAATTAGTATTTACAATCACATTTCCAAATTATATAGATAAAACTTGGTTTGAAAGCTGAAAATGCAAGCTAATTTGTTTGAAAAATAATTAATTTTAGTGCACTAAAATGGTCCTGAGAAGGTGTAAATGCATAAAATTAGTTTTCAGCTGGGCCTCCCAACAGATCTTCGCCCCTGGAATCTGAATGGGGCCTAGCCAGCCCCCATACCCCGGCCTAATGGTCCTTACCTTTTGTTGCTGATGAGCCTTTGGCTCATCAACATCAAAAGCCAGGGAGATCCCTGCATATTTATTCGTTCTTATAGACCGTGATTGTATTTAATTTTTTTTAGACTTTGAATGTGAACAAAAACAGTTCATCTGAAGAAATTAACGAAGCACAGAAAACATACTGTAAGTACCTTTTTGTTAATTAACAAGTAAAGTGGAACGTGAATAAGCTCCTGGAGAACTGAAAGGCTGTCAAGTCACCTGAAATGAGTTTGACTGATTATGGCTGAATGCCACCTTCATCAATTTCCCAGCTGTATTAAGAAGACGGAAGTTTACTTGATGGAAGAATGCTGGACTACCAGGAACGACCAACCTTCGACAAGTAACTGGTGATCTTTATCTCATAAGGTATTGCCATTGGTCAGATGCATTATTCTTTTCACAATTGCCCAAAGACAGGAGTAAACAGGCTGCAGTGATCTATAGAGGTAGATGTGACCAACTGCCTAGACCACTGGGCCACTGAGGCAGCCATTTGAAATGTGTTTTATACTTTGATTTGGTTGGATGTTCAGAGTTTCAGATGGAATTTCCCAGATGTATTTACTTTCATATACAGTATATATTTGGGAGATGATGAAACTTCAGTTACCAGGAATATGCCACCAATAACTGAATATAACATAAAACTTTTTATTTTATTTTCAGATAAGTAATTCACAGCCTTGTTCACTTACACTGTTTTGTTCTTAAAGAAAATTGTATTTTTGTCTATTTGTAGTGAAGCAGCATAAATCTCACTTCAACAGTTTGGTGGAAATGGTACGAGAAAGAAAACACGCAAAAAAGCAGATAGAGAAAAGTAAAAGTCCAGACTTGAACATTGGGTCAGTCGTACAGAAAACTAGATCAACAGTTACATCTGCTTTGATAGAAATGTCAGCATCTGACAAAGAAAATCAACCACAAATAAACAAATCTTGTAGTATGGGAACAAATATTCCAGACTTCACTAAGATAAAGACCAGACGTCATACAGTGAACTATGACAATGTAGAGACATCTAAAGTAACCAAAGAAAATTGTTCCCAGATTAATAAGCATCTCCGACATAGAACAAGGTTACAGAGAGATAGTCTAGCATTTCAGATGGCCGAGAATGAACAAAATTACAATGAAATTGACTGTCAGAATAGCCCTGTTCCTGTTACTATTAACAACGAAACAGATGATGAAATGGATCATAGTAATGATTTGGATGAAAGTTTTCGAAATTCTAACCAAGATTTACCAGTTGAAAGGAGATTGTCAAAAAGACTCAGTGAAAAAATTGATAGACATAAAAATATGCAAAGTAAAGTAAAGAGAAAATCAGATAACAAACCATTGCAGGATTCTAAACTGTGTTTAAATAGTCAAACTCAGGCTAGAGACAGAAGTTCACAAAGTGAAAGTAGAATGTCAACAAGGAGATCATGTGATTTAAGGTCACCCAACTTAGTTTCTTCTGAAAATAAAAATGAATCTCAGACTTTCAGAAGGTCATTGAGAAATTCAGAAAAAGAAGTAGCTGAACAAAATAAAAACCACAAAAAGGATAATTTTATGGTTGAGGAAGAAAGTGACTCTGTTCAAACACTTCATAGAAAATATTCAAGATTTTCTCAAAGTGGATTACAAGACAAACATATTAATGCGAAAAATAATGGTTTGGGAAGTAAGAAGCAAACTGACTCTGTTGTAGAGATGCCTGAAAGAAGATCTCTCAGACATTCTCAGAGTGAACTAGAGGATCAAAATGACGATGACAAAAATACTTATTTAGCAAGAAAGAAAAAAACAAATTCTGTTCAAGAAATATGTGTACCCCAGAGAAGATCTCTAAGGCATTCTCAGCACATCTTACATGATAAAAATAAAAGTGCTAGTGACGACAATTTAATTCCAAGAAAAGGAATCGAAGAAACATCTCAAAGAAGACATTTAAGACATTCTCAGGACACATTAGATAATAAAAATGAAAATGCAAATGTAATTGAGGATGCAGTGGAGAAGAAGAGAATTACATCTATTGAAGAAAGTTCTAGAAGGATATCTACCAGACATACAAAAGAAATACAAGCAGAACTCACGAAAAAGAAAATTGTCAGGGGCAATGAATTTGGACACACAAATAAGCATGACATGCAAAGTGGAGCGGAACATCTTAACATCAGTCCAAAAATATCTAAGTTACCTAGACAGTCAAATAAGGTAAAAAACAATGGAAAATCAGTTACTGGTGTTACAAAACCAGCTAAAAAGACAAAGAAGAAAAAAAATAACTATGACTGGGGAGAATTAAAGGATGCCATTGTTATTTCTGAATCTGAATCAGAATCAGCTTTAGAAAATAAGTCAGCAGATGCTGCTAAAGAGCTGGATTGTGACATGTCACAAAATCTGTTGTCTGTTTCAAAAAGTCGTGCGAGTGACAAAGAAAAGCAGACAAGAATTCTGTCATCTACTTCAACAATTAGTGATTTGAACATTCACGATGAAAATCTTAAAAGCAGTACGTCAAGCAGAGATAGGTCTGCAGAAGCAGTTGTTAGACTCCACAGGCTAAGTGATGAAATTCTATCAAATCTGTCATTGAATAATGAGCTCAGCAATATAGAATGTCAGCAAAATAAAGAAGACTGCTTGTCATCTGTTCATTCAAAGGGTGGTAATAAAATTCGGGACGGTAAGGAAAGTGACGATGGAAATGATGAAGTATTTTTATCAAATTCAAAAATTACAACTGGTAACACAAACATTGCAAATAATTTAGACATGGTTTGGGAGAATACTAGTGGTGAACAGGATATTCATTTTGAAAAATGTGAAAACAGAAAGCCCAAAGACTACATGATGTATCCAAAGACACAACTGTCTTCCCTGAAAACTTGCAGACGATCAAGGAGTCGTTCAATAAATCGTTCCATGGAGAACTTGTCGAGAAATGAAACTACAAAAAATTTGAAATCAAAGAGAAATAGCTTTGACCAGAGCAGATCTTCTGAGAGAAGAAATAATGGATCAGAAAACACAGTTTCAAAGTCTACTGAATTAATGAATTTTCAAAATTCAGTGTCTGAAGATACTGACATTCATTTTAGTCCTTTGGAAGAGAAACAAATGAAACTGAATCAACAGAATGTTAAATACTGTTCAGGTGAAGAGCGTGTAAATTCTGTTAAAGATGATGGGAGTAATGAGTATGATATGGAGAATATGGAACCCCCACTACTAGCAAATATGTCAGCAGAACAGTATGAGGAAATTATTGAGGATGGGGGAAAAACTGACAATACCGAACCACCAGAATTAATTGATATGAGCAATACAAGCTGTAAAGAGAATACATCTCCACAGCCACAGGTGGATACAAGTTATGGCTCTTGTGGAAGTATTTTCTTAGAAAATATATACTTAGGGCGTCAGTTGCAAACAAATTTACATTCTGATTCAGATATTGATGATAGAGATGAAGATGGTACACAGAAACAAGTCTTTGAGGGAAACCTTGCAGCAGACGTTCAAGAAGTTACTATAAATCGAAATTTGGATGACAAGCAGATAACAGAAAATAATGATGTCATAACTGTAGAACAAGGATTGCCAGTGGAAAAATTAGTAGGACTTACAGAAAATGATATGGGTATACTTAGTCAGTTATCAATGGATGAATTTACTGCCAGTGTCATGGCTACTCTTCAGACAGTCAGAAATATACCTTTGACCAAAAAGTCAGACAATTATGAGAACAGTTCATCTGAAGTAGATATAACAAATCAAAATGGTGGTCAGGACAAACAACCTTCTCTGCCTGTCCCTGTGTTTTATCATGAACAAGAAGATTCTGAATCTGATACAGATGCACTGCAAAACGCTATCAATAACACAATTGGTAAGTTTTTGAAATAGAGTAATTGGTTAGCTTTTAAGTGATATCAATGTTTGGCTACATCTGGGACAGAATGGGCCAATTAATAACAGAACAACGAAAGTATCTAGGTACATTTATCTGCTAAAAGTAAGAATCAAAATGTTGCAAGAGAATCAAGATGCCCTTGTTCGGGCTGTTTCTTTTAAACGTACATGGTACCTAGAGAAGGCACTTTGAAAATGGGGTAGCCACCCATAGAAGCAATTTTAGGATTTCTCAGGCATTTTCATTCTATTAAAAGGAATGTTGCACACCAACCCATAGAAGTGATTTCAAAGTGCCTTCATTGGGTGTCCTTTATATTTTAATGGAACAGCCCTTAATTCATCATTTCCTACTTTAAGTATGACATGCATCTTGATTTATCAGTGTACTAATCACAAAGTTGACAAAAATATTTGTTATGACAAAGAAAATATGTCTGCAGACTTTTTGTTGCAGACATCCTTAAAAATTATTTACTTTTTCTTAGCCAGCATTTTTTACAGTGCATAGGAAGGTAAGTAGTTTTTTCTTGAAAATTACAAAGTGCATTTTTTAATGAGAAAGCAACCTACTGAAGGTGTAAAAAAAAAGTTGCAACTGCAGTAATATTTTTAGAGGGTAGGGACAATTTGATGGATCAATCAGAAAACAACAAACTATTTAATAATTTTTTTTTTTTGTGGATGGCCAGAGATACTTCAAAGTATTGCAGCAATTCAATTTAAACAAAAACATTTTTTTAAGAAGTATAAAATAACAAATACAGTTTTTTTACAAAGTATTTGTTTGAAATTAAAGGGTAATCAATTGTTTTTCATCCAGGTCATCATTTAGAAGCAGATTATCAGTATATATTAAACTGTGATCTATTCAAAAATCATTCTGTAAAATACAAAGAAGTTATATACAGATTCAGTTTACATGTATTACTCATTTGTTTGTGACCTCTTCAATGTAAGCTTCACACTTTCAGATTCTTTAGTTTCTGATGAGGAAGACCATGATGACCCTGTACATAAGGTTTGGCCAGCATTATCACAACTGCAGGCTGTTAATGGGAACCAGACAGAGGACCTGAGTGTACCAGGGGACCAGTCTTTCCCATCTATCACTCCAGATAGACTGCGACATACCAGTGGTGTGTCCGATCGCTTCAGCGATTTCTCAGGAAACAGCACAATGTCAGCCATTATACCTCATTTAGGCGAAATACGGGTTTGTATCAGTGTTAAGTTAAAATTTTATCTAAGTTATTTTTTTAAAGTACAAAAAGTATAAAGTTTGCTCCAAAATAATGTAGAAAGAATACCTTTGTACTTAATAGTCGCTGACAGAGGCCATCTGAACAGACCACTGAGAACAAATGACATGACTTTTTAAGGAGAATTTTGTCAGTTTTGTCTTGCCTGTGACAAACGTTGTGAAAATTCCATTTAATTCATAAAATATAGATTGTTCATGATTATTTCTGTTGCAATAAGCATTTATGTGGAACAACCATATATGGTCGCTGAATTTATAGGAGTGTACGTTTCAGCCTGACACATGTTCCCTATTCTTGATTCCATTTCACAAGGGACCTTGGTGGCCATTTGGTCTAGGTAGTTGGTCACATCTATCTTGACACATTGCTTGTGTGAGTTTTGCATATAACTTGGGACATTGCAAAAACATGATGCATTCCATTTGGACCCTTTATGATAAGGCTTACAAATTACTTCCAGAATGTCAGGAATTTTGTCAGTGGTGAAGTGGTGTAGTTAGTTTGTCACATCTACCTGTATAGGTTACCTTAGCCAGTCACTTTGAAGATGTAAATTCACGCCTGATTTGGGCAGTAGCAGAAACAAAGGTGGACTCTACTTATACTCATATAAAGTTGAACAGTTACTTGTCAAAGGTCAGTGGTTCTCTTGCTCCATCAGTAACATTGGTCACTATGATACTGCAGATAAAATTGTGGGATGTTATTAAGCTCTCCAGTCAGTTGACCGGTTCTGTAATATTATGTAATGTGACTTTGTCAGCAGTTGGCTAGCATTAAATATTTTGTAGCTTATTCTTTGTAACTCTTTTACAGGTAGTGAATCCAGCAACTAAACGATGTCTTGAGAATCAAGATTACAGGTAAAGAAATGGAATTGATTCAAGAAACTTGACTTTGATAGTATTATTTAGAATTTTTAAGTACATAATGACTTCACATATTTGTGGAAATGAATTTTGTACATGGTCATTGGATAAAACAGAGAATAACAAATCTCGTTTTGTTGTGGACATGTGGTCTACCATACTTGAAATTTTAGCTAGACCAACTCAGCTTTCCTAGAACAAAACTTTGAAAGAAATATTTAGTGAACATTTATTAAACAGATCTTACAAACAGTAGGTATAAAGTATGCTACTGGTTTACCCTGGTGAAAAGTTACATACAGAGACATTTGTACTGTAAATAAGGATTGGTTAACTTAAAATAAATAGCCAGTCAGGAAGTACTTTACATATTGACTTTAACCACGGTGAAAATAAAGTGTTGATTTCATGAAATGAAAGGTAGTAACATTTACAGGCCTGTGGGACTACTGGCCCGTCTGGATATGTTAATAAGTTGAATATAGTTGATTTCAGCCAGTAAGATTGGCTGGTGAGGGAAATTTGTTATTCTCCAATAATAATAATAATAATAATAATCCAATAAGATTTTGCAGCTATAATCTGCAGTACAACTTGAGATGGATTTAAAATGGACACTTAGTTTCCAGTTTTCAGTTTTCTTGAAATTGGATGTTGTTTGATGTTGTACTTTTAATGCATATCATTTATCAGTTTGTAGCATTAAAGATTCTGTTGTTATCAATATTTAATGAAAACAAGTCATTTGTGTACTTTGTGATGACTGGTTGGGCACTGATAGTCAAAGATAACTCGGTAAGCCAGATCATGTTGCATGAAACTAAATAAAGACTTATCTGCATGAACAAACATTTTCTCCATCTTGCATATGCAGAAAAACATTTTATTTTTTTTTATATCTTTTCCACAGTAGGTCATACCCAACAAGTCCAGTCAGAAGAAGTAAAAGGAAAAGAGATTCCTCTGTAGATGTCTGTGGTAGCAGATCTGGGGATTCATTAGAAGAATGTAGTGGAAACAGTTCAAAAAGACATAAAATTTGATTGTTAGTATGTCAAATTTGGAAAAGAAATTGCTGCAGAAGACCTTGAACATAGACATAAGTAATCAAAACTTGTTTAATTTTGGGTAACAATTACACAGTAAGCAAAGATATTGTCTTTCTGTTTATTGATGTGTATGTAACATTCCCACAAGAAGTGCTAATTTAAAGGATTCAGGATTAACAGAGGGTAATTTTGTTGAATTGCCGAGATTTATATTTTTTGCATGTCAGTTCAATAATGTTAAATCAGATACTGAAAATTACAGTTTAAAAGAACATATGTAAGAAAATATACAAAAAAGTGAACTGAAGGGAAGACTGCGATATCTAAAATTTATACATGATGTATACATGACGGTATAAAGTTTTACTTCTGAGAATTATTTAAAATGTAAGACTTGAATAGAACATCAAACAATGTTTGGGTCACTATGTAACAATGAGAAACTTAATAGGTACAGGAAAGTGTGCATATCTGACCTTTAATTGTGACAGACTGAGCATTGATAATTTTTAACAAGAACTCTGATACTTGTCTTCATTTACTAATGGTAAAAGATATGAAACTTCGAAAAAATTTGGATTCTTGAATAGTATGTTATGATTTTTGTTGATAGGTATGGTTTATAAAGTTAATTCCATTAAAAACAGTATTTGGATATCAGAAAAAAAATCATTGTTAGTTTTAGAAAAAAAAATGATAAAAAAAGAGAGAATCCTATGTAAACGAATAGGTTGGGTACATAAAATAGGGAAGAATCAGATTGGCTGATAGAGTAAAAACTTCACAGAAGTACATACATGTGATGATTCCCTACTGAAAAGGGAGGCTCCCTACTTTGTACTGAAAATTTGTCAAATTTTGGGTGTTTGTCCATTAAAAAACAAAATCACCATGCTAAAATTCTAAAATGTGCTGTATAATCCTGTGTAAATATTAAAGTCTCCCTACTTTTCAAACAAAATCTCCCTACTTGCTATTTTCAGATTATCATGTGTACTTCAGGTATCTGACAGGTTATAATTCTCATTGGTTAACATGAAGTAATCTTTACTGATGACAGTCATTTTAGATATATTAAGAGAACTACTATATTTGGATTAGATCATAACAATGTGTTTGGGCTGATATATTTTCTGTTATTTGGAAAAGGAGCAGCCTAAATGGATCTCAACACTATTGTATGAGTAATCATTATTGTATTGTTAGTCATGTATTGTCCCTCATGTATTCTGTCAGTCTTGGTTAGTAGTGAAATGGAAGATGTTTCTCTTTTTGCCTGCAGAAATGTAAAATTATAAAGTTTCCATATGTAACTAGTAACCATCCTTTAAATAAGCTTTGAAGTGAAAAAAATTTATTTCTGTCCTTCAGCTTTGAGCTACAAAGTTGTTTTTTAAGATAAATAAAAAAATACCGAAAATAACTCAGTTTTAGTTGTTTTCTGGACTAGGTGAGATATTGCCATCACTTGGCATCTGTCATTGTCCATCTGTCTGTTGTCATCTGTGTTAGCTTTTTGCATTTCAATCTTCTTCTTTGAAACCACTTGACAGATTGGAAGCAAACTTGGCAGGAATGTTCCTTGCATGGACCTGTACAAGTTTGTATATTTTTGTGCAGATCGGAAATTCAACATGGCTGCCAGAGCTAATAATGTGTTTTGATTGGCTGAAATTTCAAAGATCTTCATGTCAGAAACTATGGCCAGTGGAATCATAAGTATGTTGGAATGTTCCTTGGTTGGTCCTCAACAAAGTTGATGTTTCTTTTGCCAATCAGAAATCCAAGATGGCCACCACGACAGGACATATTTTAACATCGGAAAGTAAACGAAATACCTTCAAAGATATTCTTCTGAAAAATCACAAAGTCAGTGAAGATAATCCTATGCAGAAATGTTCCTTATGATGGTCCTGTACAAAGTTTATGGTTTTTTCCCTGATCTGAAATTCAGGATGGTCACCAGCGCAGGACATAGTTTAATATTGCACCCTATGGGAAATACATATAAAAATCTTCTTCACAGAAACCACAGAATCAATGAAAACAATCCTTTGCAGAAATGTTCCTTGGATGGTCTTCTACAAAGTTTATCTTTTTTTGCCAATCCTAAATCCAAAATGACTGTCACCAAATAGTTTAACGTTGGACCCTATGGGAAGTACCTTTAAAGAGCCACTGAGTCAAGAAAAATGTTCCGTTGCAGAAATGTTCCTCATATAGACCTCTTCAAAGTTTATATTTGTTTATCCAGTCTGAAATCCAAGATGTCCACCACTGCGGAACAAAGTTTAATGTTGAACCCTATGGGAAATACTTTCAAAGATCTTCTCAGAGGCGAGATAAACCAGAACTGTTCAATGATTGATCACTGAATGGGTTCTTCTGTACAAAGTTTTCCTCGCCTCGTCCAAGATCCAAGGCTGCCACACAAGTTTTATTCATAACAGATTTTGTCTTGTCATATTTTTCAATTTCAGTTTATAACCAGATGAGCAATACAGGCTCAGGTGATCCTTTAGTTGAGGATTTAATATGAACAAATAAATGTTGTACCAGATACACTGAAAATGTAGATTTTTTGGTGATACCCACAGTGGATCAATTGCATCAAAAAACTAATATGTATAGAATAATTTTTTCCATAAAATGCCAATAATGAAATGGTTTCATCATGACCATAAACTGTAATTTTCTTTTAAAAAAAAGACCCAATAACTTTAGTAACATACAATTACACTAGATTGAACAAGGTTTTGTATTCATTATTGGGTATGGATAAAGGCCCGTATCATACCTCATTCAGGTTTGTGAATTATGTACATGTATCAGTATTGATAGTTTGATATTATGTTAATTTGTTGTGAATTTTTAATTTAATTTTTTTTTGGTTTATTATAAAAGAATGTTATATATGGAAAATTTTTATACCAGTAGAGGATGTTAGAAATAATATGATACAAAAAACAGAAAAAGCTCGAATTTCAAGAAGAAATTTGGCTATAAAGGAAGGTGTATTATGCATGTGATAAGCCCATGCAAAAAAATTGTTTACGTTCTCAGGCCTCTTTTTAGCTCACCTGACCCACAGGATCATATGAGCTATTGCCATCACTTGGCATCTGTCGTCTGTAAATCTGTCATCATCGTTAACTTTTCACAGCTTAATCTTCTTCTCTGAAACTACTTGACCAATTGGAAGCAAACTTTGCAGGGATGGACCTCTGGTGGTCCCCTTTCAGAATTTTATCCAGCAGCAGCCTTGCCCTCCATCCAAGATGGCCAATAGAAAAATCAGCAAAAAATCGCTTAAAAATCTCCTCTGAAACTACTGGGCCAATTAGAACCAAACTTTGTGGGAATGGCCATTCGGTGGTCCCCTTTCATAATTATATCCAATGACACCAGCCATCATCCAAGATGGCCGCTGTTACTAAAAATTGGAATCAAACCTTGGTGGAATGGTTTTTGGGTGGTGCCCTTTCATAATTATATCCAATGATGCCATCCATCATCTGAGATGGCCACTTTTACTAAAAAATAGAAAAATAGGGAAAAAAATCATTTCAAAATCTTCTTTGAAACTACTAGACTAATTAAAACGAAACTTTGGTGGAATGGTCCTTTCGTGGCCCTCTTTGAATTATATCCAAAGATGCTACCCGTCATCCAAGATGGCTGCTGTTACTAAAAATAGAAAAATCAGCAAATAATCATATAAAAATCTTCTTCTTTGAAACTAGTAGGCCAACTGGAATCAAATTTTGGTGGAATGATCCTTTGGTGATCCCCTTTGGAATTATATCCGATGATATCATCCAAGATTGCCGTTGTTACTAAAAATGGAAAACAGGCCTTAAAATTATTTAAAAATCTTCTCCTATGAAACTACTAGGCCAATTGTCACCAAACTTTGGTGGAACGGTCCTTAATTGATCCCTTTCAAATTTATATCTGATGATGCCACCCATCTTCTAAGATGGCTACTGTTACTAAAAATAGAAAAATAGTTAAAAAAATCACTTAAAAATCTTCTCCTGTAAAACTATTTGGCCAATTGGAACCAAACTTTGGTGGAATGGTCTTTGGATCACCCCCTTTGAGAATAATATCCGATGACTCCGCTGACATCCAAGATGGCTGCTGTTACTAAAAATAGAAAATATTTATAAATAGCCAATACAGCTTCATTTTTTCACAGAATGAGGTCAAATTTGAACTGTAGGTGCATTGTAAAGAGCCGTTAAACATGTATTACAGGTTTTTCCAAAAAAATTCCATTTTGCTGATTTTTGTCAAATATACAAATTAGACATAATAGGATAAAAATTCACTTAGAAGTGAACTCCTTTGAAACTACTCAGCCAAACTGAATCAAACTTTGGTAGAATGGTCCTTGGGTGGTCAATTTTCAGAATTTCCTTGATGACCCTGATATCCAAGATGGCTGCCATTACTCCAAATAGAAATATTATAAATAGCCAGTATGGTTTCATTTGTCCACAGAATGAGATCAAATTTGAACTGTCGATACACGTTAAACATTTATGAAAAGTTTTACATTTTTTTTGCCAGTTTTTGCCAAAATGTGGAAATTAAGCATATTTAACTAAAATTCACTTAAAAATCAACTTTTCTGATGCTACTCCACCAAACTGAATCAAACTTGGTTGGAATGGTCCTTGGGTGGTCTCCTTTCAAAATTGTATCCAAGATGGCAGTCATTAGTGAAAACAGAAAATACTGAAATCTTTACTAGAACTATTTAGTTAAATACAAACCTGAAGCAGCTAGGAAACCAGCTTAGGGATACAGGCTTACTCAGGTGAGCCTCTAGTTTCAAGATTAAATGATGGATGCAGGGCTTTTTTTTTCTTTTTTTTTCAATAACATGACAACTCTATAGAAATTAAGCAATTTACCACTCAAAATACTTTCGAAAACTTTAGTAAGATGCACTTTGCCTTATCAGAAATTCAATTTTGAAGGGAAACTCAGTGAGAGATGGCCTGAGATCCTAAGATATATTTTTTTTTGTCCTAATGTCTACAACAAGAATACTTCAGATAGAAGTTTCGTATTATTAACATCTCAAAGATAAGTAATGTAATTATTTTCATGTTACAATATTTGATTTGTGTCCTTGCATTCTTAGCTGTCTTTTTAAAAGAAAACGTCTAAAAGCAAGGGCATATTTATAAGAACACCCAAAGACAGGGTTACTGCATGGGTTTAATGTGAAGCCTTCATCAGTTTGTATTCCTTTCTGTTCATTTCGATTAACTGTGTTTGATTTTCTGAATCTCTGTACAGTTAAACTGTGTCAGATTCAGTATTATTGTTTCCATAAATCATAGATTGTTAACTTCTATATATAGTAAATAATAAGCTTTAAAGGTCTTTAGTTATTTAATATGTCTGTCTGAGATAAAGTATTCAGTACCTTTGAAATTCTACCTAGACATGGTTAACAAAAAAGAGAAAAGAAACGGACAGTTTAGGAGTGGAATTTACTGTACTTTATTTGATTTAATTGACTCTGTTTGTTTGAATATTCAAAGCAGGTGTCACTTAGATGTAGGGACAAAACACAGGTGCAGTTTGAATTGGGGTCTGAAAAATGTACTCCATATGATCTGTATAGTGAAAGAAAAATATTCTAGGGTCTATATGTTAACTTCGTTTTGTGAACCAGTATTGCTTAGATGTAAAAAAAAATGTTTATTTCTCAAGTCCCTTCTGTGTCCCTTGAAATGTACCACTTTAATATTTTTTATCAACATTTTTGCAGTAAAAATTTGGTTTGTTTGTTTCATTTGTAAATTGACAAAATGAGTTAATTCTATCCCTTTACCAAAATGGCTGAAAATAATGTAATTATCAGGTTGCAAGTGTTTTCTAGTGTAAACTTGGAACTGACTGGATAGCATTGCTGTTGAATTGATAAATTTGAAAAAAAAAACAGAAAAAAATGCCTGCCTGCACCAAAAAAAAAAATAAATAAATGAAGGCTTGAGAAATACAACATATTTTGGATGGTCCAAGGCTTCCCTCTAAAAAAAGGGGCCTAAGATTTAAGCCTCAGATATCATCAGTGTAAGCTTAATTTTCAGTTTCAGACAATTATGTCTCTTGTTTTGTATGTACAGTAATCCCCTTCTTGAAAGGCCACTCTCTTGACAGGCCATCCTCTCTTGGAAGGCGAAACAGCATTGCATTAAGTTTGCAAGAGGGACCACTGTACATTTTTCTTTACACTGTATATTTTTATCTTGTTGACAACAGGTATCTAAAATGTTACTTTGAATGGGAAATGTATGCTTCAAAATTATATACTGAAATATAAGCGTTTTCAAACCTTGCTTTCTTCCATGAAGTTTTATTTTTTTTCATCCTGTCTTGAATGTTTTGTTTAGACATCCTGCATGACATAGCAGGGTAGTATATGATTCTGTATTTACTTTGTTGTTCAGAAGTGTTTTCCCATATTTACTTTTTACAGTATCCCTATCTTCCTTTTGAATAGTATTTGTAAGTTTAAACTTGGAAAAATAAAAATGCTTCAGACTTACTTTTGTGTTTGGATATCGCTGCAGTTACTAGATTATGCTAATTAGGTGATGAAATATGCAACCTAAAGAGAATGCAAATTATAAGTATATATTACGAGAAAATCAAGGTTAGTCTTACAAAATGTTAAATACCACTACATCTTACATTTTCTTAATAATTATAACTTCCTTGAAAGACTTGAAGCAAATTGTCTACAGTTAGGAATTTTGTGAAATATAAATATGTATGTTTATTGAATTTGAGTATTGATTACAATTCATTTTCAGCTGATGATTGTTGTTTTATTTTATCCAGAAAACAAATTCAGCCCACCTAATATGAAATGTTGTGTGAATTATACTTTGTCAGTGAGTTTGCTTTTATGTGGTGAAATTTTCCTGTTGAAGGTCAGGTGTTCTCACCAGGTATTCCAGTTTCCTCCCCATAAAATTTTAATGCCATGATACAGCTGTAAATTACTGGAAGTAGTGTGAAAAGTCCATCTAATCAATCAATTTATACAGCGAAAAGCCTATGTGCCTGTATAATGGCATGGCAGTTTTGTCTGTCATTTATGAATGATTGGTATCAGTTCTTTTAACTTTAGTTCCCTTTGATTTACTCTTACAGAAGTTTTAAACCTTAGTAGTTGAATCAAAAAACATGTGAAGATGAAACTTGAGATTCTGAAATAAGGAGTCAAAAGGATTAATTCTTACTGTTGGTGAGAAGTAAGTTTATAGAACTCATTGACTGAAAAAAAGAGAAGGTTGATATACCATTTCTAATTTGAAATGAGGGCATGAATTTAAAATAGGGTTATTCATACTCATTAATCTTTCAGGTTCTAGCCGTTCCAGGTGAGAAGTAAGGTAACAATTTCACAGTTTATCAGAATTAGGATTGTATTACTTTTATTGGATAGTTGAAGTGAATTTCATCATATTAGCTTTTCACATTTTAATCTTCTCAAGAACCACTGAATGGATTGAAACCAAACTTAGCAGAAATGTTCCTTACAAAGTCCTGACCAAGTGTTTTTACTTTCTGGTGCCAATCGGCCATCAAAGATGGCTACAGCGAGCCAAAATAGGCTCTGATTGGTTGAAATTACAAGGATTTTCTTTGCAAGAACTACTCATCCAAATCAAATCAGACCAGAAATGTTCCTTTGAAGGTCCTGACCAAGTGTTGTTACTTTGGTGCCTATCAAGAATCCAATATGGCCGCGAATGGAGGACAAAATTTACGTAGAAACCCTATGGGAAATCACATTTTAATCTTCTTTTCAAAAAGGAGGACTCCGTAACCATGTGATCTAGGTAGTTAGTTATATCTACCCCAGATCACTGAAGTGTCAACACTTGGGTGTGAGTTCGAACATTGCACATGGTTGGTGTATTTGACTCCAACCTTGATTGACAAAAATGGCTTAAAGTGGCATAAAAACACTGTTCAGTCAATCAGTCAATCTTCTCAAGAACCACTGAACCGAATCAAACCAGACTTGACAGAAATGATCCTTGGAAAGTCCTTACCAAGTGTTGTTACTTTGGTGCTGATCAGAAATCCAATATGGCCACCAGCTGAGGGAAAAGTTTACAAAGAAACCCAATGGGAAATCACATTTTGATCATCTTTTCAAGAACCAGTGAACAGAATGAAATCAAACTTGCAAGAAATATTCTTTGGAAGGTGCTTACTAAGTTTTGTTACTTTGGTGTCAGTCAAAAATCCAATATGGCCACCAGGGGCCAAAATAGGTTGCGATTGTTCGAAATTAATAAGATCTTCTAGAGAACTACTCAACTAAATCAAACCAGACATGACAGAAATGTTCCTTGGAAGGTTCTCACAAGTGTTGTTATTTTGGTGCCTATCAAAAAATCCAGGTCGTTCCTGAAGGTGAGACTTAGGTATTGCTTTCTTTAAAAGGTGTATATCTCAGGAACTGCTTTATCTGGGTTAACCAAATTTGGTCTATAGACATCTTATGATGAGTACTTGTCAGTCGACCACATGTCACCTGACCTGGACCTCTGTGCCATGGTCCAGTGAGCAATGTTCTTGTGATGAAGTCATATTCTTGGTAACCACTCATGATAGGTCAGCCATATTTGGTATATGAACTGAGCATAATGGGTACATAACAGTCTAACGTGTCACCAGTCCTTGACCTCATTGTCATTGTCCAGTGAGCAATGTTAACTTTTTATGGTTAGGTGAGTTTCTAGATAAACACTCATGATAGGTCAACTATATTTACTGTGGGAATTGATCTTGATGGGTACATGTCTGTCTGACATGTGTCACCTGTCCTTCACCTTATTGTCCCAGTCCAGTAATCAATGTCTAGTTTTTATGTTGCCTGCTTCTTAGCAGGGCGACATATAGGGATTACTATCTGTCATCTTGCGTCCTGCATCGTCGTCACACTCCTGATACATCCGTGTCCGGGCCAGAACTTTTTAATCTTTTCACATAGGTTTATGATATTTGGCATGTGTCACATACTATCATGACCTACATATGACCTTGACCTTTGTCCTGAAGGTCAAATTGTTGTTTTTCTTGTCTGGGCCAGAACTATTTTATCTTTTCACATATATTTATGATATTTGGCATGTGGATGTATCACCATAAGACAATGTGTTGCGTACCATCATGACCCACATATGACCTTGACCTTTGACCTGAAGGTCAAATTATTGGTTTTTCGACCGTGTTCGGGCCAAAACTTTATCTTTTCACATAGATTTATGATATTTGGCATTTGGATGTATTACCGTAAGACAATGTGTTGATTACCATCATGACCCACATATGACCTTGACTTTTGACCTGAAGGTCAAATTCTTGGTTTTTCAGCCGTGTCGAGCCCGAACTTCTTTATCTTTTCACGTAGGCTTATGATATTTGGCATGTGGGTTTATCACCATAAGATGATGTGTCGCATATCATCATGACCCACATATGACCTTGACCTTTGACCTGAAGGTCAAATTATTGGTTTTTCAGCCATGTCCGGGACAGAACTTTTTTTTATCTTTTCACATAGGCTTATGATATTTGGCATGTGGGTGTATCACCATCAGACAATGTGTCAATTACCATCATGACCCACATATGACCTTGACTTTTGACCTGAAGGTCGAATTATTGGTTTTTTAGTCGTGTCCGGGCCAGAACTTTTTCATCTTTTCACATAGGCTTATGATGTTTGGCATGTGGGTGTATCACCATAAGATGATGTGTCAAATTATTGGTTTTTCAGCCGTGTCGGGGCCTGAACTTTCTTATCTTTTCACATAGACTTATGATATTTGGCATGTTGGTGTATCGCCATAAGACAATGTGTCATGTACCATCTTGACCTGAAGAGAATAAATTTTTGTGAATATTTATTTTGGCTTTTTACTGTGTCTCATTATGTACTTGGGAGCAGGCGACATATGTCTTCCATGGAAGACTCACATCTAAGTGAGTTTAAAGACTGGATAACAGAGTACAGTGCACACACACACACACACACACACACACACACACACACACATCTGTTTGTCATACACTTTATTTTGTTCACATTATAATCTTCTATCAATTTAAGGACAGAAGCATATTATTTATGCTGTAAGAAAATTTGTGATTCTTTTACAGAGAATGGAAGATATCTAGGTTTAGATTTGGGAAGTACTAACTTTAGGGTAGTTCTGGTTGATCTTAAAGATGGTAAAGCTGAAACTACAACAAAGTATTACAACCTGACTGATGATCAGCTGTCGGGACAAGCAGAACTGGTAAAGTAAATACAGTATTTTATTTAATTATTTAGACATATGGAATTGCTGAGAATACAGAATTACATCAATTTTAGCTCACAACAGATTTGCAGTTCAGCTACAGTAATTAGGTCATAACAAATTTGCAATCTGTAGATTAAAAAATATAGTATTGATTTCTCAATTTGTATTTAGATATCCACAAAATGAACATATCTCTGTCAGGAAGAGATTTAATGTTCCCATTGTATTACACTGTTACCAACAAAGCTAATGCACAAAGGAAACAGTACAGTGTTGTTATGTCTTGAAAAAGGCATTGCTTGAATTCTTGGTTGATTTGGTGTGAAATTTAATCCTTTCTATTAAATATTGATACGTTAAATTTGTTTGTAGTTAGTTTATCTTATGAAAATTACAGCATAATCACAGGCCAATAATTTTTGCAGGTTTTTGATCATATAGCAGCAAGTATGGAGACATTCATCAGGGAGGAGAAGATACAAAGTCAAAATCCAATACCTGTTGGTAAGTAGCTTAATTATTTATAAAAGGTTAGGTAGTATAGGTTTGGTTTGTGAAGCATAGCCAGCATTGAACCTCGTCATTTCTCCTAATATGTGTATTTCACTGGTGGATTACTGTCTCTCTTCTACTGGCATCTGAAATGCTATTTTGATATAACTTCCCAAAAACTGATTGAG
>JAOXYI010139617.1:0-11680 GCA_028566495.1 Lithophaga antillarum | reverse complement strand
ACAAGATTGATGAACCATTCACTAACTTACTATGGCAAAACCCAACACTTTATCAAATGTCTCCAATCCAAAAAAAAGAAAAAATGAATTATCCGAAGATGATTTTGAAGATCATAACTGGCCTAAATTTCTTGTTGTAACCTGTAAAGATGAATCCAGACCAATAACTAAAATATCCCCATTTGCAGTCAGGAGTGGGACGGTTAACCATCCCAAGTCAATTTTGCCACCAAAGGATGGTATTTCCATCCTAAGCAGAGGATGGATTTTCCATCCATATAAATTTGGATGGTTATCCATCCAAGTTTCGGAATGATCTGGATGGTTTCCCCATCCTTTCTAGTTGCACATGTGTGTTGTATTTGCATGTTATATATGCATGATATGTATGATGTCAGACAATAGTGATATTCAAAATAATATGAATGTAGTAAGGGTTGAATGGAGCATAAAGGGATACCATGTTTTTCGTACTAAACCTCATAATGATATTGATTTGAAAGTGGAGATTGAGGAAGGAAATCCTGTAGATGAAAATGCCATGAAAGTTGTCATGCCAGATTTGAATGAAATACCAGCACATTTACATGATGTTGAGACATGTCCAGGACATTCAAGATCAAAGACTGTACGTTGTATAGCAGGTATAAAATATACCTATACTTTACAATATAAAATTATTGACAAATCTTGCCTTTCTAACCATGCATGCCATGTTAATTTGCTAGCAGTAATAAATAACATGAATAAGAAGGTTCTAATTCCATATGCCAAAATATTTTGTGTAGATAAAGCATTGTACATATCTGACATTTTTTTTTCTGGAATTGCTGTAGGTATTCATTTGCATTTTTACCATGTTTATGTGCTATGCAGCATAACCAAATTTTAATATCTATTGTATTAAGGAAACAGTGGATGTAAGTGTGATCTTTCTCTGGAAATGTACCATGTAATTGCTAAAAGTAATATTTGCAGATCCACTTTTTCTGTTAAAATAAATGTTTTGAATTATAAAATTAACATGAACCATTGTTGAAGGCCTTAAGGTGACCTGTAAAAGTTAAAATTTGTCGGTCACCTAGTGGATGGTTGTCTCATGAACAATCATACCATATCTCCCCTTTTTTATATGATAAGGAACCGTTTAACCAAGAAACAGATATCTACATTTTCGACTTGTAAACTGTTTCATTTTTTTCACAGGCAAACAAATTGGACGTGTACCAGCCAACCTCTGTAGAGCTTTTAAGATACTGAACGTGAGAAATCTGGTGTCTAGAATTATCTGTATCCCTGCAGGGAGACCACAGTTAAGTGTGAATCCTCCATCTGAACAAAGTTTTCAAAGGAGAAATCCTCCTCAAAGATTTGACAGGCAGGGTGGTGGTGCAGAAATAAAATGTGATTACCTCATATATATAAACCCAGTCAATTTTGAAGCATGTATGCGTGTTTTCGAAGACAATGTACCATTTGAAGAACTGGATTCCAGAATACATGCTTGAAACAAAGATGACTAAGAGTTGGTGTTATGAATGATGATATATCGATAATAAAAAAATACAAACACTAAACTAGTTTATATCTTTGTTTTCAACACTCTAATCAACAAACCTTACCATATTTACACAATTAAAATCAATTTATCAGTGTACTTTACATTGTACAGATATTGAGGAAGTTATGCATATATTACATCAGGTAAGACACAAGTACCACACCTGGGAAACTCGATGTCTCAACCAAGAAATTCACCCTAACAGATAATAAGCCGCAAATTTTTGAAATGCAAGAATATTATGCGATTTAATTCACTTATAAAGGCCGGTACAAGATACTATCTTGTCTAAA
The DNA here is from genome assembly GCA_028566495.1 of Lithophaga antillarum. Lineage (NCBI taxonomy): Eukaryota > Metazoa > Mollusca > Bivalvia > Mytilida > Mytilidae > Lithophaga > Lithophaga antillarum. The sequence goes on along the minus strand of JAOXYI010139617.1, from coordinate 9,826 downwards.
AAAAAACCAGCATAACCAGAATGCAGGACCGTCAATTCCGGATTTGACAATTATCATTCTTCTGTCTGAGTAACCACTCTATTAGAATATGTCAAGCGCAAGACATTCTTTGATTTTTTCAACTTTTGTTTAATTGTCTGTGAGAGTGAAATTCTACTTGGTTGAGTTTCCCAGGTGTGAGTACCATAAAAAAAATTATTCACATAGTTCAAGCATGTCAAAGCTATAGAAAAAAAGCTATAAAAAGAAAAAAGAACTGTATTACACTCTGTCTATTGCTTAAGTTTCTCTGTTCTATAAAGAATTTAACATAAAATCATTTCCTAAAATCATTAGATAATTTTTTAATGAAACAAAAACAGATATATATCTTATATGTCACTTTTAGGTTTAGAGGACAGAAAATCATTAAAGAGTAAGAAACAACAACAAATGATAACAAACATGACAAAAGGTTCAACAAATAATTCTAATTTTACAAATTAACCAGAGAACAGACTTGTATCACATAGTGTATCCAAATATCAAAAGTTATACTTCAAAAATGAAGTAGCACACAAACATACATCCTTTACGTCATGTAGTACAACTTTCAACTCATGTATACAAGATAAAAACTGTCCATAACATGAATAAGAAACAAGTCCAACCATTCCTAAAATAATCTTAAAAAATCTCATATTACAACAAATGAACATATTTGTATCAAAAAAACTTGTAAAAGCTCAAAATGTATCAAAAATATCATCATGATCATGGAAACATAAAAAAAATCATCAAAACTTGACTCGTGTAAAAATAATTTCGAAAACAAGTTTAAAGGATGGATCAAAAGCACACCAACATCAAAAATTGAAAACATTTAAAAACTGTATCAAAAATTAAACTTATGAAAACATATTATATAAAAGTTTAATTCTCTACAAATTATAGCATATGAAAACTAGTGTTGACAACTATCAACACGAATAGATCAAATAAAAAATATATTGTAAATATACAATGTATGTATAAAAACATTCAAAAAATAAGAATAATATCATGCTCATTTCAAGACATAACACATTTTTTAAATGCATTAAAAAAACAAACAAGATTACACATGTTACAGGTAAAGTACACCTTTTTAGCCACATATTACATATTGAAATGGAAAGGTACTTATCCTTCATTTAACTTCACAACAATGGAGATAAGAAAATGTGTTTTTTTTACAATTATAAAAGTTGATACAGGATTCGTTCATACTTTGTAAAATGATACTTTATTTGAAAGTTTCCTTAAACCTAGAACAGTATGTAAAATTAAGAAAGAATTTATTCATGATGACCTAACTGATGGAAGCATTGCTGACATCTATCTTATTGAGATTTACCTCTACCCCTTCCTCGCCCTCTCCCTCTTCCTCTTTTTTGGCGTGTTCCCCTCCCAGAACTACTGCTGGGTAAATCATCAATATTTACTCTTGAAATAGGCAATGTTTTCTTCGCTCTGGAGAAAACTCTTTGTTTGATGTCCACAACACTTCCATCATTTAAAAGGATGGTTTCATCTGTTTGTGGAAAACTATTCCTTAATGTTGTCCTTTGGGAACAACCCAGACCTGGCAAAAATGACAACTGGGCTGGCCCCTTAGACGGTGAAGGCTGGACTGCCTCTTTCTTAGCAGAAGAAATGTTTATCTTCTTTAGACAAGATTCTCTTCTCGTTTCAACAAAACTTTCGCTGTACTCTTTCACAGGTTTATTGTCCTTGAAAGATGAATTAAACGCATCTGTCCCTGAAAAATGGGTACACCCATCTGCAGTTTCAATGAGACAAAAATATTTAAAATTTTTGTCCACTGAACTTTTTGCCAATTTCTCAAAAACTGTTAGAATTCTCTCATTGCTCTTTCTTTCCCGATCTTTCTGCCTCCTCGCTAATTCTTTGGGGGTGCCTTCCGTTTTCAGAACAAATTTTCCACCTTGTCCCCTACGTCTTTCTAAAGAAAAAGAATCAATTATACATAGCGCGAATGTATAAATGCAAACCTTAAAAAAGAATGCACAATCTTCTACTCATTATATTTTCAGAAAATATGTTTTGAACTATTTATTTAGCCCATTTAAAAAAATTTTTTTTTAATATATTATTTACCTTTCAATTTCACGGAAAACCCATTTAAAATTACAATTGAACCTTGATGACTCTAACATGTAAAGGACCAATGATTACAGTTAGAGCTAGAAAAGTGATCAAGCTATCATGGTAGAACTACATTTAATCTTGAGTGGAAGGACAGAAAAGAGGGTTTAGGATACACATTTTTTTTAGTGATAAAAGTTATTTTGAATAAACCAATAACACTTACTTGGTGAAAGAACACCATCTTCATTGTCCTCAGCGATATCACCGACATCATTCATGTCCAGAGCGATATCACCGACATCATTCATGTCCTCAGCGATATCACAAACATCCTTCATGTCCTCAGCTATATCACCGACAACATTCATGTCCTCAGCGACATCACAAACATCCTTCATGTCCTCAGCGACATCACCAACATCCTTATTGTCCTCAGCGATATCACCAACATCCTTATTGTCATCAGCGATATCACCAAGATCCTTATTGTCATCAGCGATATCACCAACATCTTTATTGGTATCTCCTAGCTCCTCAGTGTTATTGTTATCTCCTACAAGAAAAAAATCCTTATAGACATGGATTTCAATAACATGAATGATACATGTATTCTGTAAATAATTTCAAAATGTTTGCATTTAAATTGAAAGTAAGAGATCCAATCCTTTTTTGTCATACTCTCGTTATACACTTAATTTGCTTAAGTTCTTTAGAAATAAGTAGTAATTCAAGTAAAATGTATTTACAATGGTATTAACCCAACTTTTCTACTGTTATACAGCAATATTTTCAAAAATTTTTGCAATAAATAATAATTATACCTTTATCCATTATTTGCACTTCAAAAGGTGCCGTTACATCATATAAAGGTGACTTTTGTCCATCTGAATCTGTTTCACAATTGGTTTGATCCAACGTGACAGTTAAAGGTTCCTCATCATTACTTATTAACACATCTACAATGATGATGTAAATTTTATTCAGGCATGTAAATTTGTTTGTATTCTTTAATTGAATACTTGCAACTCTCCTAGATGAGTTATTTCTTTCAACAAAATTCCAAAATTTGCATTTACTATAATCATAATTGCTGGACTCATTAAAATGTTGGAAAAGTGGTTCTTGATTCACAAAATAAATGTCCTATGATTATCTATGTGAAAAACATTTTTAAAATTTTAAGGAATTGAATATTCCTCGACTTCATACTCAAGCAACAAATTTTAGGTATTTGGAATAAATAGTATTTCAATTAATATTATTATCAGTGTCACCATTGTGCGAATTGGTTAGGTCATTTTTTCTTTTGAAACAATAGACGCTACTCCGATAAATTCATTATCACTGTATCAAAATCAATAAATTAACAGCGATAAATCCATTATCGACATCGCACCCATTGATTCTACAGTAAAAATGATTTTCTCGATACGGATTGTACTTATTACCATTCAACTTTGTGAAAAAGTACAATGTATTACCTTTTTCTAGCATTTGTATGCTAATGGTGGCTGTATCCTCATGATACAATGGTAACTTTCCGCCATCTGGCTCGGTCTCATTTATGTCATTTGTTGTGGTTTCTATGTCATAATTGTCTGTCACTATCACATCTACAATAAGTCATAATAAAATATACTTTACTCCGGGTGATATGTTGAAATGTATGTTGTAAGACTTTCAAGCATGTTCGACGTATAAATTCTAAATGAAAAGTACAATGCATTGGATTCTATTTTAGTTCATTGTCCAATTACATATGTATCTACATTATAATATGTTGGCATTGTTTTGTGTTTTAGTAGAACCACACTTATAATGTTATTTGGCATAGAATAGTATGTTTAAAAAGCAATAAAGAAATTTAACCTATAATGTCTGCTTAACTAAAATTGAATGCACAAAGATTATCTAGCTTACACCAACATAGTAGTGATGTGTTAATAAAGTAAAATGTTCAATATTATTATAGCATAGGTAAATGTGATTTTTATATTAGTTTAAAGCTTGAACTTAATAAATATGGACAAATACTGCTCAGTGATGCCAATGTTACAGTTGTCTTTTGTATTAACAGTGTTTTGTATTAACAAATGCTAAAAGCACTTACAACTAAGACATTGCAGTTCTTCTGGGCTGATAATCTGCAGTGCTTCACTAATATCAGCAATGTTTCCTCCATCTGTATAGGCAACTACAATAAGGAAAATATTCAATTCAATTTGTACATACATGTAGGAATAACATGGAATAAAATTTACATCATCATGATCATGAGTATATTAAAAACATAAAATATCCAGACTTAAAAAAAGAATCCTTAGAAATATCGTTATTTTCAGCATCAAAATGTATGTTCAATATGTTAAGTGCCAAACACAATCTATAATTAGTACTAAACACATGCAATTGGTTGCAATTTTCATGCAAGGTTTATCCTGAAAAAAATCACCTTCAGTACAATGGGAATTATATTGCTTGCTTTAATAATAATTTGTAAGTGTGTGTTGCATTACATGTATGGCTTGGTGCCCCCATTTAAGAAAAAACAGACATAGAACATGATCTGTATCCTAAATATAATTATACCTTGTCAATCATCTTCTTGGTCACCCAAAAGTCCAACAGGTTCTCCACTTCCGTTAGACATTTCTTCAATTACAGTTTCAAGGAACCGGATATGCTCATTTTTCCGTGCAGAAGAGTTTTTGGCTAACTGCATGAAGAGTTCCAAATATGCCTGCTTTCTACATTCATCCATCTTTTCTATTTCATCAAGTATTTTATTGTCAATGTCAACAATAGTCACGGCATCTATGGAAGTGTATTTTCCTCTCTCAGATTGTGAAACATACACTGGGTGATTAAGTGAAGGATCAGGTGGTGGTGGTTGATGCAAAAGCATATCCATGATTCTATACATTCTTTTCCTGTTGGCCTCTGCAGTAAATTGTAATAATCCTTGGTCTAACACCTCTGAATTAATTGAAGTAAGGACGGGACCATGGTTTTCAGGTTCAATGTAGCCTGTTTGTCTGATTGCCAGTCTCCATTCCTTTATTGCACCTTCGAAATTTATGTATCTGTCAGACTCTGTTTCACTCTTCATGGCCTGGCCAGTAGATTTCAGTACTTTTTCTTTTACTCGCTTCAAAGACTGGTAATTCCTACATGTGCTTAACCAAACTTCATCTGTAGGCACTCCCCTTTTCAACCAGGATTTAACATTTTTATTTTCCTCCTCTAAAACAAAATCAAACCCCTGCCCTCTACTGCAGTGACCAGACTTAGAAATACTACATTTCTTTTTCAGAAATTCCTTTACATCATTTGGTAAAATATGGTGAATAAACTCATCGTATATTTCAAGCTCTTGATATTTTGGATGACAACGTCCATGAAATAGTTCTTTAGTTATCCATTTTCCACACTGCTGCAAATCTCTGTTATTTCGTCTAATAGCCATTCTGAGATTTATAATTCCTTGTGCATACTTGCATGCCATTTCAAAAAGATACAGGTAGTTTGAATTATTTTCCATACCCTTTACAAATGAGATAAATCCTTCAGCAGTGGCTTCAGAGTGATTTTCTTTGCAATTTTCCACATAAGGTCGCAATAATTCCATTAAGGATCCCAAATGAAAAATTTGCATCATTTGCCATGCTTTATGGTTGTCTGAGCAATTGAGAGCTGAAACCTGTGCCTTTTCTGAACGATAACCCATAACTTCTGCAAACTTTTTCATAAAAACATTCCAATTTAATTCAAAGAAACTCTTAATTAAGTTCATTTCATAATGGCCATCACCGGCAATTAAGAAAACCCAGTCAAACTCATGAATGAATGTTGTCTGTGTGTCTATATGATCCTTTTCGTGACCTTTGGCAGCATCCAAACCAAGGAAACCTTTTTTGCAAATAGAACAAACAAAGTATTCTTCAATAAGTTTTCTTACTAAGCCATGCGGAAGTCCATCACAACAGACAAAAGTCCAAGATCTTGGTGTCCCCTCCCAACCTTCGTCCATGTACTTGGAAATTTTAGCTTTCTTTCCAATGTGTCTCAAAACGAGAACTAGTGTGTCAATGGAATTGGGATTTACAAACACAGGATCTAACAATGTTACCTCAACCGGTTTTCCTGAATTGAATGTCTCAACATGGCCAAATTTATCTACAGGTTTATCAGCGTCTGTGCTGGTATCATGTTTTGCTTTCGATGGGTGTTCATGCCATAATTTTCTCTTTTTGACAATTATTTCATTTTTAATAGAATTTTGTTCGTCAGGATCAATTTTCCTTTTGTATTCTGCTACATTTACATTACATTGGCTGCATTTACGTTTAGATTTATCAAGGACTTGGTCACAGTTGGGACATTTTTTATACTTTTTGTTGAATTCAGCTTCCTTCAGGGCTTTGTCAATATCATCTTCCCATTTCTGTGTTGATTCATTATAGACGAGGTCATTTGATAGTTGTTTTATGCACATGTCTAATGTGTGGTAGAGTTCTTTATAATGGGCATTGCTGAACTCAGATTCCAATTCTCCAGTCTGACACATTTCAGATATTACATTCTCTTTGTCTTTGGCAGTTAACCAACTCCCTGGTTTTAAATTTGCCTCATTTTGCAATTTCTCCCCCCCTTCATCACTTATATCGATGACAGCCACGTTGGTTATCACAGACATCTTAACTTTACTTTGTGCAGAGACATTCCATGTTCTTCCAATTACTTGCTCATTGTCAAACATAAAAATGATGTCACCTTCTGGGCATTCCTGTTCCACACCACTATCAATGTCGCCAAGAAATAAAGATACTTTTGAATGTTTCCCACCGGGAACAACTGTTCCAAAAATATTGCAAGCAATTTTGGATTTTGAACTTGAATAAACAACAAGATTCTGCATGAATGACCAAGTGCCTATAAATGTCTGATCACATAATCTATAAATGCTTTCCAGTAATGGTACCAAGTGCTGCATTTTGACTGATTCTAGTTTCAATCCGGTGTATGCCATTATAATGTTAATGAGAAAAGTATCAAAGTTTTGACAGTAGTCTTCCAGGTCAGTTTCTTGAAGTAGACTTAAATTACTTGTTGGAAACTTCTCCTGTATGCGGGAAATATTTTGTTGCCTGTTATTATTGTCTTGCATTTTTTCAATTAATTGAGAAATACATTCTATCTGTTCACTGTGATCAAGATTTTCAAACAATTGTAGAATTTCACCTGTCTTTGAACATGCTGAAACAGTATCTGGTATATCTTCTGTTCCATTACTTTTTGAACAAATAGCACAATTGTGGGAATGATCTTCAAATAAGTACGGTTTGATCTTTATATGAGCTGATGGGCCTTTTTTTCTACATCTGTATAAGAAACATCTGCACGGATTACATAATGATTTTGGATGAACATTTCCTCTGTCATTTCTTATGTCAATCATGAAAACTGTCAAAAGTTCATGTAAAAATTTGTCAGCACTTGTGCGCTTTTCTGGCGTTGTTTCTTTTCCACAGAGGCGACAAAAATTTTGCAAGTTCTGTGTGTGTTCTGAGAAAAAAAAAACATGCAGTCAACATTTCTTCAATTTTGGTGATAAAACATATGGACTGTGAAAAAAAATACTACTGTGGATTCATTTATTTCCCTGGTTACCAATTTTCGTGGTTCATCCAAAATTCATACTTTGTGGATACTGAAATTCGTGGTTTTCTAATTTTCGAATAATACTGTAATGTAAAATACACATTACATTGAATACTTAAATTCATCGTTTGACAGCACCCACAAAAATTGGTATCCGAGGAAATATAATGGATCTACAGTATGTCCTGTTCAAAAGCTACATGTCTAGGAAGCACTATTACATGTATACTCTGTCAAAGGGATAGAATTTACATATAATATTAATAATCATTATTTTCCTTAGTATTATAACACTGGTTAACTTGTCTTGGGTGCAAAGTTCAAACTGTACAAAATATATAATAGCAATCAGCCAAGGACTTCACTTCACTATCATCAATTATTTTAATAACATAAAGCATGTTTTCAAATATATAAATGTATTCATCGGTCCATCGGCATAAATGGTATTGTTTTATGTACATTGTAGTTAATTTTGTAGCATTAAGGCAGGATTTATTTTGTTTTCATGTACACGTTTTGTTGAGTTGGGCATTCTAAATCCCATCATAGGGCATGTAGGGAGTTTGATTCAACCCTTGTTGAAGGCCTTGTGGAGACTTCTAATTTCATAACGAGTTCCGTCTGGTGGATGGAGTGTGGTCTGCCAAATCTTCTCTTTTTATATTTTGTGTTAGCAGACATTTCTATCATACATGCCACACTAACCATGCAACAATACTCAGATTTTGATTTATTTGAATAATCCCTATTAAATAGACAGTAAAGTTAAAGGTGAAATTTATATTAAAAAAATAACTAAAAAAAGAGTTGCCAATAAGAGATGCATATCTTCTTTTTCAGATACCACTGAAGACCCTGTTTTAATATAAGATGCCCAAATAAGTAGAAATTTATTGTCAATTAAACATGCACCATGCTTCTTACAGACAAAAAACACCTGAATATGTGTCCTTATGCACCACTAAGACTTAAAGTCCTGTAAACTGAAATATGAAATCAATAAACATCCAAAATTTTACAGTTGCAAAAATAATTACAAATTGTTCACATAAGCAGTTGCAGTGATTTATTTATTAATTAAGGACAAACTTCAAATTATTTCCTCATGTAGTTGCGGAGAAAAGTGTTACAAAAAATTGAATATGAACACTGTCATGTGAAAAATTCAAAGTCTCGGTTAACAGGAAATTGATATCCAATAAACCTGAAAAGGGGGAGACAATGTATCATGTTGATGCTATTCGCCAAATTTCAAATCACTCCCTCAAGTAGTTGCAGAGAAAAGTGTAACAAAAAACTGTATATGAACACTGTTATGTGAAAAATTCAAAGTCCCGCTAAACAGGAATTTAATATCCGATAAACCTGAAAAGGGTAGATACTGTACAAGAGATCATGTCTAAGCTATTTACCAAATATCTAATCATTCCATCCAGTGGTTGTAGAGAAAAGTGTTCCAAAAAAGTGTGATGCGGACGATGACGACGATGCAAGATGACACAAAAATGCATGCATACAAGACAAACAAAGTTCCAGTCCTGTTGAAAACAGGAAGCTGACATGTGCCATCCATACAAGTCACATGCACAATGATCAACAATAAAATTTATGGCAATGAAGCTTTATTGGAAACAAATCATTCCCATAAGTAGTTGGCTGAGATTTACCAGTCAACATTTATGTGAAAGTACACAATGCAAAATAAATGACAATTATTTTTGTATTTTCTAGTTGTTCCACATTTCAACCTTGCTTTTTATCATAGTTACCAGAATATGTCCTGGCATATGAACTCAGAAGGGATCTGATAAATTTTGTAAATGATGCATGGATTCCAAACATAGGGTTTCCGGGAAAGGGCTATAAGCATGATATGGTTAATGCAAAAAAATTTCTTTTGAATTGTTTGCTTATGGGCAAAATATTTGCTATATTTTTTCATTCCAGATGCTGCAGATTTGAAACTACATGAGAAAAATGTGACAGAAATTATTTTGTGACAATCATTTCCATGTCAAAAATATTCTATGTT